>MRSU01000196.1:0-20416 GCA_008369845.1 Trichomonas gallinae
AAGCCCCCTGCATTAATTTGATAGACCCTGCTGTCTGCCCTTTTTTCCGGTGTCTGCCCCTTTTTCCTGCCACTCTAATTGAACAACTAACGAAATTTTTGGTATTGTCACTTTTAGAACGATAATTTTTAAGGATCGTCACTTTTTTACCTACTGAAATTTTACTATATTGAAAATATCTAAAAAAAAAATCACAAACAAAAAGAGATGCTGCATTCAATGTATACTCAGAGGAAGAGGCACTTCACACAGGTCGAAGACAACAAGTTAAAGCAGCTTGTTAATGAACATGGACAGAACTGGCCAGTTGTTGCTAAGTTGATGAAAAATAGGAATGCGAGACAATGCAGGGAACGGTATACAAAGTTTCTCTCACCGGAAATCAATAGGGGACCTTTTACTAGGGAAGAGGATAATACCATCTTGGATTTATATAATGTGTATGGAGCACAATGGGTGAAGATCGCATCACACTTAGCGGGAAGATCAGATGCAAGCATTAAAGCTAGATATAAATTGATCATACGTAAGAGATCTAATGTGATTTCTGATAATCAAACCCATCAGGTGGAAAATATACATTTGAAATTCAGCGAGGATGATGAATATAATACAATAGATGACGATATGTATGATGTATTTCTTACTTTTGAAGTGTTTTAACAATAAACCTATCTATATTTATGATATTAAAATATCAACTTAATTTTTAGACTTTTAAATCGCAAATCCATCAAATATCAAATATATCTAAAAGAAATATCTTCTGTTGAAATTATTCTCAACTGATTTTCAGTTTTCCAAATAAACCACAAATATTTCATCAAATATTATGTTTAATTTTGCATTTTTTCAATAAATATGATTCAACACAACACATATTTAGCATTAAATTTCAAAATAATAAAAAAATTTTACCAACATATTATTTGTGCTGTAACTTATTAGGTAATGGTTGTAGTTTATTATAAATAAGATAGATGTGTTTATAAGATCAATTACTAAAAGTATCATCTTCAGCAGTCTCACCTTTGATATTCTTTGAAAGATAGAATAGGATAAAAGACAGAAATATAAAATAGATTTATTTCTGTCATGAAAATTTTATTATTCTCTAATGAAACATATGAATCTCCTGTTGCTCTTCAAAATCATCAACAAATGGGTCTTCATCTTTCTCTCCATACAATGGGTTATCATATTCATCTGCAATTGTTATTGTTTTGGCAGTTTCTGGATTAAATACAAATTTACGTTTCTTGGCTTCCTTGTACTTCTTATGCTCGTGAGCAATGATTATTGCAGCGATGATAGCACCCATGGCAACAACTGCGCAAGCAGCAGCAGCGACTATAATTATCACCATTTTTGTTTGTTTGCTCTTTTCTTCGGCGTAAGTATTCTTGGCATTAATAGTTACTCCATTTTGAGCCGCTGATTGATTTACTGGTTCCTTTTTAATATCAGGAACAGCTATTATCGGATCATCTATTGTATCATAATTGAAGAGGTAATATGCGTAGTATGATACAGCATCATTCCTATCGACGGCCTTGAAAGTGATCTTGTTCTGTCCTTTCTTGCAGTGCTGTAGTAGGTTAATGAACTCAAATTCTTGCCAATTGGATTGTGTATCGACATACTTGAAGAAAGTGAAAGAATCATATGGCTTTGCATCTGGGAGCAAATAATATATTTTCAATGGGCCGTTATAGTTCACATCTCTAACATAACCTTTGACAATTATTGGTTCATTGTATTTGTATGTTTTGATTTCATCCCCTTGGGTGATGTTGATCTCTGGGATATTGCCTTCAGCGTAATTGAATGTGCGTGTGTATACTTTAGAAGTTGAGCCATATATGTCAACTGCCCAGATCTTTAGAACATGTTTGCCATATGGAAGATGTCTGTCGAGGATAGGAAGGACTGTTCTGAATGATATATATTCTCCGTTACATTCATATGTTTCGTTTGAATCGAATTCAAACAAGTCATCAAATTGATAAGCAATTGTAACATTTGATTCATCCCAAACAACGCCCTGGAGTTCTATGATACCACTAGTGTAGTATTTATCCTTTATTTCACCTTTTATTGTCAAACGTGGAGCTTGATTAACCCTAAAGTTCTTCTCTTCAATATTTGACATTATATTAGTTTCAGTGACTGCCCACATTGTTAATTTATAGTTATCGACTTCAGAGCCGAGTTTAATGGTGAGGGGAAGAAAATAATCGATGCCTCCTACATGTGACTCGATTTCACCATATATGAATGTTTCTGTTCCTTTGCTGTTTGTAATGTTATAATAAACTGTTACATTTTCTTCGTAATACCATTGTAAGAAAAATGTGAACTTGATCTTAGACTTAGGAAGATAGTTTTCGGAAAGTTCATCTTGTATTTGGACGAGTGGTGGGACCAACAAGTCTTCTGAAACGCCAACTAAGACATTTAATTCGACAGGAATCCATGGCTTAAGGAATTTTCTATTGCGCCAGCTGAATGAAATAGCAGCATCATACGTTCCTGGCTTAAGATCGGATACTGTGTTTTCCCAATAATGGCGATTGCCTTCTGTGGCTTCACCAACCCAGAAATCGTCAACATCCCATAAACCCCAGGCCTTTCCCATGGCAATACCCAATTTCACAGGCTTAGATGTAATAGAGTATAATTCTTCCATTTGTACACCGATAAATTGTTCATACTTCGTGATTTTTGTATATTCGGAAAGTCCAATCTTGATATCTGCATAACAAGAGATGGAAATGTTATGATAGTCGCCATCCATTGATTCTGCGGTGAAATGAATGTGTACAAAGTTCTCTATACCAAGTAATTCTAATCTAGTAATAATTTTAACTCCATGACGTTCGATAGTACCATTGTTAGTTCCTGGGATTGGTATTTCTTCTGGATAATTGTCAACTTTGAATACGGGGAAAAAGCCATTTGAGGTGATTGATCCCCTTTTATAAGTAATGTCGAAAGCACCTTTAGGTCTAGCATAAGGTGAAGGATCTGGCTCGAGGAACTTCCAATCAAGGCCTTCATAGTTACCTTCTTGGCACAAAACTAACGCTGTTAGCGCGGCAAGCATATGTATTTTGATAGATTTTTGTGTTGTAACAATTTTTTTTGAAAGATTTCTTGAATATAGTTTTGTATTATTTTTATTACGTAACAGGTCTAGATCAACAATTCAAAATAAAAAATAAAAATTAAAAAGGAGTTCAATTTTTGAAAGAATTATTAGTTATGACTTTTGAGAACTATCGAGCGTCCAATTAAGCATTAATCATAACTTTTAGCGGATCATGTATGCAACCGATAATTAATAAAATTTATCAAATTTGAATGCATACAGGCGCATTGAATTAATTTAATTGTTATTTGTGAAATCAATATTAATGCTTTTCCTTTGCTTTTTTATGAAAATAAAATGACCAAAAAATTGACATCTGCAATTTGTTAAATATAGTTTATATCTGCTTCAACATAACGTAGAGTTTATCACTATAAAAATTCGGATTTGTTTTTCTATTTAAATTTAAATTGATTATTTTTTTGAAAAAATAATTATACATATACATCCATTATTGATTTAGTAAAACGATTGTTGCGGTTAACTTTTCAATTCTCAAAAATTGAGTCATTATATAAATTTATGTTGATTTATTCGTATTTTATTGAAGCATACAAGAGTAGATATCTATTTCTCTATTTATGGTTCTGATTAATTGTTTACACTATATAAACGCACAATCTCGTGTTATATATATTAAATGGCATTAGAAGTTGACGAATGTATATGAATTAGGCCAAAAATTTGTGTATAACGTATTTTGTTAACTATCAATTCGGGTTAAAACAACAACTTCTATCTTCTCTCAATTTCTAGTGGTGCAAAGTGACTTATTTATATGTGAAGTCGATTTACGTTGTCAGTTATTGCAATCAGCAGCTTGTAATGCATGGAAATCAATTACAATGACTAATTACTATCTGTTGGTGATTTCATTTTTCTGCAAACTCCTTCATTCATTGAATAAAACCACAAATTTATCTTTTTCATAGCTACAAAAGACTCAATCTGCAGATAAACACATTCCATAAACCTTACATAACGACATAATGAAATAGAACGTTTTTTCTAGAAATATTGAATTACATGTTTCAGCGGGCATAGATGTTTGAATTAACTTGAAGCGTCTTAGTCTTATATTAACATCTTTCCTAGTTGAAGCGATCCTTGATTATTAAAATATTTTACTCATCTTTATTTACTATGGGCTCATATTATGGGCGATATAATTATTGGTATATGGTTTTTCCAAAACTTGAATATTAATTTGCTTTGGAACATTATTGTTAAAAAATCAAGATTTTTCTATATAAATTGACAAGATAATACTATGTCAAAATGTCAGCATTGATTCTCCGTCATTTTGTTTTTCGAATAGGAAATAATTTTCTAAAATCATCTTTGATAATAATTTATTACTAATGATGAATATGATGACAACATTGACAAATAATTTCTACCCTTTGATATCTATGATACAATTGTCTAAATGCAATTGTGATATTAATGCAGAATTTGTAATTCTGAGATTTCATCAATACAATTAAAATTTCAGAAGGATTAGTGTAGATATAATCCAAGTGTATTTTGCATTGATTGTATAATAATTGAATTTTGTGTTTTTTGGGAAAATGTAAGGACTGTGTATTTGCTTCGTTTATCGCAATATATGCAAATTCACCAGTGACATCCATTATTAGTGGCATTATAATGATGAAATCGTTATATAATGAAATTTTTATTATGAATATTTTTAGCAAATTGAATTTATATAAAATTAACATTATATTCCATATATACATCATCAATGTTGAATATTTGCTGATGCAATTTTCTCCTACACTGCTTTGTCACAGCCGAATCACGAGTCATTCATATTTCGTAGAATTGTATGTTTCGCATAACATACATGTGGTGTTGTATAAATACTGTGAATATTAGAGTTTTAACTCATTTTATCTAAACTTTATATTAAAAAATGAAGCATATAAATATTTAAAGAGTTTCTCATCGTGTTAAAGCTTTAATATCGATATAATAATATAGATCAATTGCATTGTTGCGCACACATATATGACATCATATGAAGTTGTTTCAATATTCATTACATATTATAATATTACCCCAAAAATCATTGTAACAATTTTTCTTTTTTTATAGATGGGCGAATATTTTCTTGAAAATATCTCTATGATCCACCATTAAATGTAATTATTATAGTATTAATATATACTATAATCTATGTAGTGTTGATTTATACTACAATTATCTGATTGTATTTTACAGATCATGAGCTATAATCGAAAAATGTTTCTCTAATTTTTAACAACATGGAAAATTGTTTAATATATATAAGCTAATATAAAAAGTATAACTTATTGGAGAGTATACCATCTAATATACAAATATACAAATCTCCATCTACATATAATATATTGCACAAGCAAGAGCAATAATGCTTTCCTTCATTTCATATGCAAATGATTGCTTTGGAGCCGGTTTCCTGGTAACCAAGAATTCTTTCTCAACAATATTCGATGTTAATAAGGATTCTGTGGTCGCCCAGATTGATAATGAATAGTAGCGTGCACTGGACTCAACATTGATAGAGATCGTTTCATTTTGTTCGTTACCCTTTCCCATTGAGAATTCACGATCATGTTTGATACTTTTGGTTTCTTTATCATTTGTAACATTGTAGTAAAGATAAACTTTTTCGTTATCATTGAGGTTCCTCAAGTTAACTTTGACATCAACCTCGGAGTTGGCATCGTAGCTTCTGCTTATCTCATATGTTTTGACTATTGGTGGGCTCTTTAATTCTTGCCCAACACCAATTAAAACCGATAATTCGAGAGGCTTGTTTGGACGGACGCTTCTGTCGCGCCAGCCAATTGAAAAGGCGGAATCAAATCTACCCGGTAGATTTACAGACCCTGCGTTTTCCCAGTAATGATATTCTTTACGTTCATATTCACCAACCCAGAAATCATCAACATTTGTTACACCATAACCATCTCTGACAATAAGATTCAGTTTTGGCGGACGAAGTTGAAAAGAGTCTTCCATTGTTATTCCACGTTTACCATCATACCAATTGATAGGTGCATTATCATTGTTTCCAATTTTGACGTCTGCATACGACGCAAGGTCAATAGTATGTGGCTGACCATCTGTTGATGTTGCAATGAATTTAATTTGTAAATAATTCTTCATTGGACTTGATATGTTCGTTGTAACTTTAACACCTCCAAATTCGGCAACACCTTCATTAATTCCGAGAATTTTTGTTAACTCATTACGGCCATCAACTTTGAAGACAGGCCACCATCCATTTCCAAAAGCTGTCGTCGGGAATCTATTGAATACTATATCGAAATCACCCATGTAGTCATTATATGAAGTTGGTTTCTCTTTAACGTAGTTCCACTGGAGGCCAGGCAAGTTGGCACAAGAAATCATGGTTACAAAAGCTGCAAGCATTTTTTTTGTTTTGTTTTTTCTGAAAGAAACTTTGAAAGTGGAGACTTTTGAAAGAATTAAATGGAACTCAATTCTCTCAAAAGTCTTTCCCACATTTATAAGTCATGACCCGTTCGATTTATAGCATCATTGTTAAGCTTAAAAACTTGATTCCTAAAAATTGGATGGTTCATAATATGCATCGTTTTAGATTATATGTGGATGCAGTTAGTCAGCATCAGTTTTTTTCATTAAATAAATCCGTTCTGACCTATAGGAAAATAATTCTTTCAAATATTGAGATAATTCTTTTTTGATTAAAATTAAATAGACACAATTTTTCAAAGCGTTATTTTCTATCATTATTTCATTAAAATATACATAAAGAAATACCTAGTAAATTTCACACTGAACCGATAATTTATAAAAATTTATCTAATTTCAATGGAAGTATAGGATATTTATATCAATTAATTGTTTGTATATTTTTGTAATGTACTGAGCCAACAACAATGTTTAACCTTTGTTGCATGGCGCAAATAATCTTCTCAAAAAGTGGTATCATCAATTAATATTATAAAGTGAATATTCGAATCTATATGGTATATGGATATGATTACTAAAATTTGAATTGAAATTCAGATGATTATTTTTGTTGGCTATTGATCTTAATATAAAGCACTCCTCTCGTGTTGCGAACGGACCAACATGGCCAGTTCCCTTTCAATTCAGAACAATAACGTACTTTTTATCCACGATCAATTGATCTTTTGATTGTACACACGATTAGAAACCATTTTTATATTTTTTTAAAAAAATACGATTGCAAGTTAATCTTGATGAATGACTTTAAATATACATGCTACAATATTGGTTAATGTTTTGGCTTTTATTATACATCTTTATTCATCATCTGAATCGTTAAATACTCCGGATAGTTTATTTAAATTTCCTGCCTCAAGTAAAAGAATTTAAACTAGTCTCATGCATATATCTTATAGTGGACCACATCATCTAATAAATTAATATACCCAAATCGTTATTGATCAAATATTGGCGGTATTGCATCACTCAAATGATACATTTTTTATTTTTCGACAAAAATCATAAATTAGACAATGTTAATTGTATAGCATTGACTTTCGATATAAAAGAATAACATCAGTGTTTTTCGGTTGTAAAGTCAAAAATAAACACTTTGATCAATTTACATGTCATAAATCTATCATTGGAATAAAGTTCATTATTCCAAATTCGAATAAAGTCATGGTGATTCCAATAAAAACTGTGATGACTATCAATTCCATTGCGAATAAGGATTTTTTTTTACCCATTCATCAGCTGGTAACCATGCTATTGACTCTCATAAATATAAATGCCAACTTTATCTGTTCATTTTTTATTGATATATCTGCCCAGCAAATCATTACATGTAAACAATTTACATCATGACACAAAGAGCACTTGAATATCATTAGATAATCTAGAAGATGCGAAATGGATGAGGAAATTCTCGATTTCTCATGATTGGAAATATCTTTTATTGAATCGGTTTATAAAGATGAGCATTTCAATAAGGACTTTAATTTATAGTTTTTATTCCTATACATCATCGAATTTTGCTGTGTATTGATTCATATTTTGGCCTTTTTGTTTTGAATTTCGGTTTTTAATAACATTGATGATGCGATATTCACTATTTCCATGTTTTAACGCATAGAAAGCTTATTTTTAGCGAGTGAAAGGCGAAAACTGTAACAGATGATATTTCTTCCATCGTCATTTTGTCCATTATCAATTCTAAATAAAAATCTAAAATATATATAATGTGAATAGCTTAATGAAAAGGGATTTGATGCTTATAATGTCTTTTTCAGAATCTCGATAAAATTAATATAACAGAAACAAGTTTTATTTGTGATTTTTATGTTATTTATCTAGAAAATGATAATCTAAAAGAGTTTTTCATGGAAAATAAAAAAGTTGTCGATAAAAAAAAAAGCGAAAAAAAGATTTTATGGGAGCAAGTATTTCTGGTAATTATGAGAATATCGAGCCCCTTTTTACTGTCGGCTACTGGGATATCAAGCGCGCGGTCCAGAAATCGACGAGACAGCCCGTTTGCTTGTGGGTTTTCGATTATCCGAGAATTAAAGCTCGCGAAAGAAACACAAATGACAGGCACAGTTACATGGAAACAGTCATTGCATCGATAAGAGCAACAATGAAACTCAGGCATCCGAATATTCTTAAAATTTTTGAGTTTTCCGATGACATGAAAAATTTAGCTTTCGCTTCGGAACCTATCGAGTACCAGTCAGCTAACAATCCTCAGTTCACAAAAGATGAGGCTATTTTTGCATCAAAACAGCTCGCCATTGTGATGCAATTTTTGAATGAAGAATGTCATATCGGATATCTGACTCTTTGCCCAGAATCAGTCTTCTTCAGCAAAGATTTCACGCTTAAACTTTCATTATTCACATTTTCAAAGGCTGCCAGGGATATAAATTTCGCAATTCAAATGAGAGCGCCTTGGGCTGCCAATTCGATGCATATTCCGGCGAATTATGCAGCCCCTGAAGTTATAAACAATCAAACAATTACTGTTCGCGCGGATACTTTTATGTACGGTTTAATGGTTTATTATTTGTTTACAAATAAGCATGCAATGGATGCTACATCGAGAGAAACATATTCTCAAAGTCAAATCGCAAATCATATTGGAGATCTTCCGGACGAATATCAAGATTTGGTGAAACCGTGCTTCGGAGATGTTGCTTCGATGCGTCCGAGCTTCATTACAATCAACAATGATGAAGCTTTTTCATCTCCTGTTTGCGATTGTTTTCAATATCTTCAAGCAGTCGATTCGAAGGATCCTAAGGATGTATACTCATTCCTTACTGGATTAGCAGACATTGTACACGTGTTCTCAACAAGAATCAAGAGAAATTTCTTCTTACCAATATTTATTAAGCTTGCTGTATCAGATTCGAGGTATGGCATCATTATCATCCCAATGGTGATGAAGATTTCTGAATCTCTCAACAAAGAAGAATTCTTCCCATTAATTCTTGAACCTCTTCAGCCAGTTTTCGGAAAACCGAACAATCCAGTTCTCGCGAAAGTCATTATCAATACAACCGATTACATCTCGCAATTCCTTACACCAAATCAATATCCAGATTTCGTTTTCCCTTCGATTTTCTACGCGTTGGCGAGCAATTCACAGGACTTGATCCAGATTGGTATCTCCAAGCTTCCTTTAGTCGTCGAAAATCTCTCTTCTACAGTTCTCGCAGATCAAATCTTGCCAAAACTCGCTGGAATCCTTCCTCTCTGCCAAGATGCAAGCATCGCTTCGCTAAACATCAATGTTATTCCATGCTTCGTGACTAAAATCGACAACGAAATTATCGCAAATACGATTAATCCAAAGGTTGTTGAACTTTGGAGGAAGAATCAGTGGGAGTCAATTCCAGCTGATTATTACAAAGCACTTGTTTCTTACCAACTCAAATCTGAAAAGCAGATGAAATTAGTTGTGCCAATGTGCGTTGAGTTCCTTCAATATCCGAAGCTCAAGGCTGAAATACAATCCTTGTACTTCAATTTGCTCCTCAAGAGCACAATGGCTGTCATGAAAGATCGCGGAGTATCAGCTGAAGTCCAAATTCCTGACGCTGTTGCCAATGATACTCACCAGATTCAAGTCCTCGACAACGACCCATTCAGCACGAGAAACAAGAGCAAGCAGGCAAAGCCAGTAGAGCCAGAACCACAAAACGATCCATTCGGCGCACCTCCTATTTCTTCCAAGCCACAGAGCTCATTCAACGATGACCCATTCGGCGGCTCTCAGGCACAGGCACCACCACAGCAAGCAAGTTCATTCAACAACGATCCATTCGGAAGTTCTCAAGCTCCTCCACCAGCTAAGCAAAGCTCATTCAATGATGATCCATTTGGAAGCTCACAGGCTGCTCCTCCACCTGCTAAGCCTCAACCCTCGTTCAATAACTTCGATGACGATAGAAGTGATACTGATCCATTTGCTCAGCCAAAGAAGCCAATCACACAACCAAGCTCATTCGAGAACGATCCATTCTCACAGCCTAAGGGAATGCCTGTTCCATCAATGTCTGCTCAGGTACCACCAGCCAAACAAAGCTCGTTCGATGATGATCCGTTTGGCTCTTCAAAGCCACAGACCAAGCCGCAGAACAACGATCCATTTGGCTCATCGCACTCAGTCAGCTCATCGCAGCATCAATCACGCCAGAGCTTCGACAGCGACCCGTTCGCACAGCCAGCCCCGAAGCAGCAGACTGGCAAGGCAGATCCATGGAACACTCAGCCGCAGAGGGCACCGAGCAACGAGGACAAACTGCCAGATCCACAGATCACAACTCAGAACTCATTCGTTGGCGATCCATTCGCAAATCTCAAGCCAGCGCCAAGGCCAACAGGAATTTCCCACCAGCCTTCATTCGTTGAGGATCCATGGGGAGCCAAGGAGCCAGTCAGGACACCAAGGAGGCCGCGTAAGAGCTTCGATGGCGATCCATTCGTTGCCGGCTCACCTCTTCCATCAGAGCACACAACATTCAGCAACGATCCATGGAGCATTCCAACTGTTGAGCCTCTTTCCAACTCACAGAGCTCGCTCGCCAGCGACCCATGGGGATCATCACAGCAGATACAGAGTCCATACGACAACGATCCATACACATCATCGCACCAGATGAAGAGTCCATATGACGAAAGTGATAACAACGATGATCCATACGCATCATATCAGCCACCGAAGCAGCAAGAGCCGCCGAAACAGCGGAACAATTTCGATGATGATCCATTCTCTAAGCCTAAACCTCAGCAGGCTCCACCAGCTAAACCACAGAGCTCATTTGACGATGATCCATTCAGCAAACCTAAGCCACAGCAGGCTCCACCAAAGCTTCAGAATTCATTCGATGATGATCCATTCAGTGGCTCTAAACCAGCTGCTCCACCGCCTGCTAAACCACAAAACACATTCAACGACGATCCATTTGGCGGATCAAAGCCAGCACAGCCTCCGCCAGCAGCTAAGCCACAAAACACATTTAATGATGATCCATTTGGCGGGTCAAAGCCAGCACAGCCTCCGCCAGCAGCTAAGCCTCAGAATACATTCAATGATGATCCATTCAGTGGTTCAAGGCCAGCTGCTCCACCAGCTAAGCCACAGAACTCGTTTACAAGTGATCCATTTGCTGGAAATAGGCCAATGCAGGCCCCACCAGCTGCGCCGCCAAAACCTAGCAATGAGCCGCCAGCACCGCAAAGCCCGGAGGTAGATGATGGATTCAGCGGCTTCGAGTTTGAGTAAATTTATAATTCACCATGTTATATGGAATGTAAACAATTAATTGATTATTTCGGTACATATCACTTCTTTCACTTGCAATTTTAAGTAATTTACATGATTTTTTTTTTAAAAAAACTAAAACGTTG
Source organism: Trichomonas gallinae (assembly GCA_008369845.1). NCBI lineage: Eukaryota > Parabasalia > Trichomonadida > Trichomonadidae > Trichomonas > Trichomonas gallinae. The sequence continues at coordinate 12,053 of MRSU01000196.1, forward strand.
GAAACATTGTTATGAAACAAATTATCAGAAAGTCCATGCTAAAGTTATATTTTTAATCTGAAGTTGGTAAAATGATGTTGATCAATAAATTTAGATCTATTGATTAGAAAAATAATGAGCAAATGCTTTTTTATGATGCATATGTTAAATATATAGGAATTTAAATCGAATCTATCCTTTATTACAAGTAATACATACAAAAATATTAACAAAGAACAAAAATCTTACTCAACGAAAAAGTTAAACTCTGCGAAATCATCATCGAAGTTGAACATAGAGTCCAATATTTCTGGTTCTGGTGTCGGAATCTTCGGAATTACTTGTGGAGGAGTTATGCTTTTTGAATTTGAGTCAACAATTCTTCTCATGAGTACTTTGTATCTTGATTTCAATGATGCATCTGATCTACCGTTGAATAATTTTGCGATTGAAGTCCATTTTGATCCATGCTGTTGGCACAGCATCAAAATCAACTCATCTTCTTCTGCAGAGAAAGGAGCGTGATTTATATGTGGTGCAAGGAATTTCTCCCATCTGTCTTTGCATTGTCTGTGATTTCTTCCCGGCATCATTTTCGAAATTACTTTCCAGTTGCTTGTTCCATGCACATTAACCAAGCTTCTGAGTTTTTCATCTTCCTCTTTAGAGAAATGCACTTTTAGGAGGCCAGAACTCTTTCTCATCATTAGATATAAATGACGAGAAATTCAATACATTCAATTTTCTTAATTTGAATAGTTTACAATTGACCGACTAAACCTGTAGAATTTTTTCTTAAAAAAAAAAAAACCATTTCGCTATTTTTATACTTGTCTAAACGAGTTTAATAATATAATTGTATTATGGATAATTTTTCGGTTATCTTTCCCGCATTCTCAATTTTTGTATGATTTACAATTGTTCAGGCAATTGTAAACCAAACTTAATCGAAATCTTAAATTTTTGCGCCACAGGTTATTCTCTTTAGATTTAGATAGAACAACAATTAGCCCTTACTCGCTTATAGCTTATCAATCAATACCTCAATTTATTGATGCTGGAAAGAATTAAATAGCATAATATTGCAGAAAAAATATAACCATTATTAGTTTATTTCAACTGCAATGATTACATCAATTCATCTTATATATTCAAAACACCAAAATCAAAGAAATTATTTTAAAAATATCAATTCGAGTCATTTGGAGATCATTCATGTTCCATTGATCATCAATTCACTAGTATAGACTAGTTATCCAAGGAACTTAATACCTGATAGAAATTCAAAAGAAATAAAATTTAAAAATATCAAACCTGTACAATATGATGATCGCATTATATTGATTTCATAGAACGGTTTATGATAATGAATTAAGAAATATTAGTGAAAATTGAATGGAAATTTTCAATATAGATGTTTCGGCGAGAATACACCTTATTGATAGGATTAATGAGTGCAATAGTTAATGTCATCCAATAAAAAGAATAATTGATGCGGCGAACGCATAGATACCAGAATATTAATGTAAAAATTTAATGTATGCATATATAAAATATAACACACAACACTTTAAGCAATTATCTTAATGATTTTCAGTGTAATATTTTATTTTTGCATAATTATATCACAAAATTGAGACGGAGCGAAGCGGAGTCTAATCATATTGAGAAGCATTAAGATCGATTTAGTTTATTCTATAATCAAAGATAAATTATAACCATTACTTGCATATTCAAAGAATGAATAAATGATGTGTAATGGTAGTAGCATGTAACTGGAGGTTTAATTGGATAAATATAAATAATATTTTCATACTTGAAATTTGAAGAAAATGATTGAGATCCATATATAGGTTTCTTTTGTTTATAGGATCTTGAAACTATAATGTTTTCCAGTGGACCTGTGGAAATAAATGATAATGGGCCAAAATTAATAAAAGATTCAGGGACGATTAGCATTTTTAGATATTTAAACTTTCCTAGTGCAGAGTGGTATGCATACTCAACACCATCTGGTATAACAAATGTTGATAAATTCAATGAACATGGATATTGAACTATGATTTTCATATTTTTCGTGTACATAACGCCATCCAATGATGCGAAATACTTATTCTCAGGATCTACATCGATCCATTTTAATGTTAAAGTTAAATCGAATGGGTTTTGTCCATGAATTGTTGATACAAATTTGGGAATATATAAATATTCAATACTAATGCCTTCTAACGCATCATTGTCCAGCGTAACTAAACTTTCTGGTAAGGTTATATTTACAACATTTGTGAATCCAAAAAAACATCGATAGGGAATAACTGTAAACCCATTTGATATATTAATGGATGTAAACTCAAGTCTGTCAACATCATCTGGGACTGAAACTGTTGTATCTGAGACAAAATCGACATAATATGTCGAAATCGGAAAATTTAATACATAATGAAAAGTGACAATTAATCCCCTAATAAACAAAGCTGTGAGATTGGTTATGTCTTTTCTACCTTAGCTTTCATGTATTATTATTTTATATCTCGGCTTATCTGTCTATTCCAGGAACTGTGAGAAGAACTTTGAAAACTTCATTATGAACAAATTTTGACGCCCAAATCAAAGCTGTTTTGTTGTTATTGTCTTTTGCGTTGACATCTATTCCAGGAATTGTGAGATGGAGTTTGATGACTTCATGATGACCTTCTTCTGAAGCATCTATCAAAGCTGTATTGCTGTAATTGTCTCTTGCGTTGACTATTATGTCAAGTGAATATTCTTTTCTCTTAATCATGTCATTGAGTTCATTGTAGACATCATCTAGAACGTTTTGAGTCTGTATGTGTCACTTATTATATTCAAAACCCCTTTTAATAGTATTGACTTATCTTATGATAACATTGCTATTTATTTTATGTATAAAGTGTAAATGCCATATCTTCTCTAATAATTCCTTCTAGAATTATTGCGTTCTGTAATTTGCTGTAATCAAAAATTTGATTTCTCTCGCAATATAGCGAAGCTGGATATCATCCGACTCAATAATATCATCAATAGCATCAAAAATGTCAGTATCATTGAATATACCCAATAATTCATCAATCTTCCCAATGTTCAAAAAATGCTCTGTTACTTTTATCAATGCTTGAAGAAACAGATCCAAGTACTCAGTGTAATCGTTATCAATGACAGAGCAGATATGAGCAACAATTTGACTGTTTTTGTTCAAATAAATTTCAATAAAATCAATATTATTCAGTAATATTATCTTGCAAAAGATAGCAACGACAAGTTTTTTGTTGTTGAATGGAAAATCATTTATATGATAAGATAATGACCAAATGATATTTTTGGACAAGAATATTTCAATATCTAATTTATCATCGATTTGATCAATGTAATCTAATATAAAACATAAGCAAACATGCTGCAATTCACAATTGTATTTGTCTTCTAACGATTTTAGCAAAGTTATGTTAATAAATGCAAAAATTCCATTATCTAAACAACGAAATCTTTCTGCATGCGAATACATAATGATGGTACTTTGCAACTCCAATATTGCAATGATCATGGATGTATTTTGTGTTGAAAATAGTTGATTTAAAATAATTTTATGAATTCTAAATTTTTGGAAGTATATAAAAGCATCACATCGAAAACAATCGATTATTTTATGTAAAAGAGTCAATGAATTGAGAATGAATGCATCATCCTTTGTTTGAATAAAATGTTGGAATATTTGAATCAATTCTAATAAACAATTTTTCTCCTTGATTCTTATAAGTGAGCTAATGCACAAGCTGATGATTTTCATCAATGAATCGCTTATTTCGAACAGATCGATTTGATTCATGCTATTTTCAGGCGGGTCACAGAAATTATGAAGATAGTATGATAATACAAACTTGAAACCTGATAACTTATCAGATAAATGATCAAAATAAATTGGTTGGAAAATTAAATTTTGTCTACCAGGACATGTTGTCAAAAGGCATATTAATATATTGAGGATACCAACTATGCTTTCTTTGTCATTTGTATTATTAAGCTTCAAACACAATTTTTTCAGAGTATCGAAATTAAAGATTTGAGCCACGTCAGCCTCACACACTGATAGATGTTGATTAACTGCATTGACATCTTCTTGTGAAATCATGCTTTCTTTTGAAAGAATTTTTGAAAATAGTTCGATTAGATTAATTTTTGGTTGCTGAGCTTTTTCATCATATGTATTAAGTGCATTGTTATTAGAAATTTCGGTTTGCATCTTTTCGATTTCCATTAATTTGTATTCTTCATTCATTTCAAGATTAATAAATTATACTTCCCTTTGTCACTTTTTAACTTCCTCGAAAATCAACTTTGTATATTTCTGACGAATTTGTCAAATTTGATACGTTACGCGTCAAATTTGATGTATATTTCTATCACGTAAAATCATGGCACTGCCTATAAAAAAGGTTGGTAAAGTGAAGGAAACTCAAGAAATTGTAAAATATGCGATTAAAACGGATTTGATCATACAATGGGTTGAGGTTCTGTCACACCAATAATAGATCACATAGGTTCACGCAGGGAATCATTTGGTAGTTATCAAATACGAAAAAAAAATGTTTTGTAAAGAGAAATTACATGGCATATTTGACATGTAAACTGAATCTACCTTTTATATTCGTATCAGCCCCTTGTTTTATAAAAACCTGTTATTTTCTGATCTCTATAAATTTGGTTTTACTATGATGCATAGTGATTGAATTTATCAAAATTTTGTCATTAATGTTAACTGGTGTTGATTTAATTATTCATTGCTGCAAAACAGATAACGTTAAAATCCTAAATAGAGAATTAATGAAAGGCCCGCAACCTAAGACTGGCATCCCCGATATTTCTGTCGTCGATTTTCATTCGCAAACATTTAATTTAGTTCACATCTGTTCTTCATACGGCAGTTTGAAATGTTTAAAGTACTTATTTGATAAGGGCACAGATGTAAACCTGGCAAATAATTGCAATTGGATGCCGATTCACTTCGCTTCAAAACATGGATATTCAGACTTGGTGAATGATATAATAAAAAGAGGTGGATTGGTAAATGTACAGACCAAAGAAGGTTATTCACCTATCGAATTGGCAGCATGGTTCGGACATTTCGATATCACAAAAATTTTGTTTGAAAATGGAGCAGACATTCATGTAAAGGATGCATACAACAACACTCCATTCCATAGAGCGTGCCAAGCAGCTTGCAGCCCAGTAATTAAGTTTTTACTAGAAAAAGGAGCAAATCCGCATGAACCGAACAACGAAAGCCTCCCAATACAAATAGCGTGCACAAACGGTGATGTTGAGACTTTATATGACTTGATACGATATAGGGTTGACATTAACGCTATTTTTAAAGGAAATGCAACGATTCATCTCGCAATTCACAATTTTCGAATAGATTTCCTTACAATATTGCTTAAGCATGGTGCAGACACAGAAGTAAGAGATAGCAAAGGCAACACTGCGCTTCATATCGCGGCTTATCTTTCGCAAGATAAATCTGTGAAAATTTTGCTTGCGTTTGGTGCGACTGTTGATCCACGGAACAACTTTCTTGAGACTCCACTGCAGAAAGCATGCGAAAATGGGTCCGCTGTTGTGTTTCAAATCCTTCTTCAGTTCGGAGCAGATCCAAATGCATTGGATAAAGTGAAAAGGACTCCTTTGGATTGGGCAAGATTGCAGGGTCATGATAAGATTATTGATCTATATGTGAAGTTGACACAAATAACAGCTCCACAGCATGTATTAACTTTCACACCAATTGTTCCTCAAGAAGAATCGACCGCAGATATAATTTAATACTATAATTGTTTGAAAATAATAAATTATCATGTATATTTATTCACAAAAATCATGATTCAATATCAAATTTTATAAAAAATAGTAAATCCTAAGCCACCCAAGATAAATCAAACATATGCATCATAATAAATAAAATACAAAGTCGGATATTGATGTTGTCGCTAACATAAAATATTTATAAGAATATCAAAAAGAATAGTTGAGATATGTGTTATATTGAAGTTTATTTTATGATATTCATGGTTTATTTTTAAAATGGAAGAAGGAATTCAGACTATTTTGCCGCCGGGTAAAATAAAGTTTGATGAAATGAGTGACAACCTTGTTATGTCGATTATAGAAAAGCTCCCTTTATCATCTGTTGCTCTTTTGAGCACGACAAGCAAGAGAATGCATAGACTTTGTCACGATCCTCAAAATTGGAGCAATATCAAGTTGACAAATTCATCTAAAGAACTTTCTCCATACAATATAGCTGTTTTATGTGCGAAAGGTTCAGAAATTCGACATCTTTCGATTGATTTATCCGCAAAATCGATTTCTTCCGCCTCGTTACGATTACTATCAATATCATGTCCATCAATAATCTCATTATCATTATATTTAACATCTGAATTCTCAATTGGATCAAATATGTTTCCAATAACAGAGTTAGTTTCCTTTTTAACCAATTCCAAATCAGTCAGATCTCTGAGATTTACAGATTCTACTATGATTGATGATAGTCATCTCGTTCAAGTTTTACCACATCTTCAAATGATGCGCGAAATCGATCTCTCTGGATGCATAACATTATCAGATTCCACATTAATTAAGCTCGCACAACAATGTCCTTCACTTCAATTGCTTGATATCAGCAAATTACCAATTAATGGACGTTGCATTGAACCATTGTTCAGATATTGCGGTGGTCTTAAAACATTGAGAGCCAACTATTGTACATCATTCCAAACAGATCAATTTTCTCAAGTTTCACCAGAATCTCTTAAAAACTTAGTAGAATTATCAGTTATTGGCACACCAGTATCTTTAGAACCTATGCTGCAGCATTGTGTCAGTCTCAGACACTTGCTAGCTTCACTCTCTTTGCATGATTCAATTCTAATTCCATTCTTATATGCAAATAGAAGACTGGAAACACTATATATGGGAAGTGGCTGCAGGGTAACTATCTCTTCTTTGATCTGCGCAATACAAACATGCGGTAATCATTTGATATCACTGACATTTCATCCATTCGACACTTTCGCAGTCCCACACGACGAAGTTATGAGGCTGATATGCTGCGGGTGCCCTCGCCTCAAGCATCTGAGCTTCGCGCACTCAGAGGAGATCTCTACTTACTGGGTAATCGAAGCGATGAAGAAGCTAGACTTGGAAAGCTTGGCTTTGTTCGGCTGGAAGAACGGAAACTCTTCAGCTTTGAGGCTGATTGTTCCGGAAATAAGGACACTAAGAATGTTGTGCATATCTGGTTGCCAGAAACTCACTGTACCTGGAGTTGTTAATTTCATTCTCGCTGCGAATACTTTGAAGGTTTTGAAACTCGAAGAAACAGGAGTCAATTTGCAGAATGGAATGATTATTCCAGATGTCATAGAAGGAATACGAGAAAAGTACCCACAAGCCAAAGAAACTTCTCCTGGAATATTATTTATTCAATAATATCAATATTAAAACTCTGTATGTATTAATATATAGATCTGTTATGTTCTACTATTACAATTCGATCTTATATTTGACCTACTAGTAAATAAAATAAAATTCATTGATGAAAAGATAAGGGAACTTCAAAAGGTTCTAGGAAGTTGCTTTAAACTTTGTATGTATTATATATGCATGTTGAAAATGGATCTAAACATTTAGGAGGCGAGATTGATTTTCGTTTAAATTATTGTTGAAAAATATTATTTTGTGAAACAGTTTCTCTTTCTATTCATCTCAATAGGAGTCACCCTGCAGGCAGCTAGATTCTATACTAGTAATAATCATGAATAGATAAAAAAATTGATATAATAGAAACAAATTCTTAGTTGGCAAATATAAATCAAATATATGCATCATAGTAGATAAAATATCAAGGAGAATATCGATGTTGTCGCTAACAAAAAAATTTTTCATCTCAATCATCGGATTCAGAATCATATGTAAATAAAAGATTTGGGCTTTTTATCTTATTACTCAGCTTTTCAACACATATTTAAAGATTATATTTTATTTCTGGAAATTTAATTTCAAAATATGGAAATAACGATTAGCGAGATATATTATATAATCCTATATTTTAGCTGTGATCATATCAATGGTCCGTAAAAATAAGAAGATAAAAAAATTAATCTGAAATTAAGCGTAAAACACTGAAATTAAAACGAAATCTCAATGATTTGATGTAAAATAGTTAAATAGCAACAAGGTTTGAGTAGTAAAAAACATGAAGTAGCAAAGTTGATAGTAAAATTTGTTCCGCTGTCAATGCATAGGTCTCAAAAAGTCAATTTCAGATTGAGAGATATTGAATTTATTATTTAGTTTAAATGTATTTAA
>MRSU01000202.1:0-24123 GCA_008369845.1 Trichomonas gallinae
CGGATATGTAGTCTAAATATCGTTGTTGGGATACATCCTCTATATCTAGAATGGCAAGTAGCCCGCATCATATACTACTTATTTTATTGTAAAATCTGGATTTATATTTTAGTGTTTTCGCATGGTTTATCATGTATATATTCTATTTTTGCTAAGAGATCGGCTGAAAACCAATATTTTGCCAATTGGATTGTCAACCACAATGATACTCGATGATTCGACTATTATTTCCATGCAAGAAAGAGTGAATTATGGATGCTGTTTGGCGCATACTGATGTAATCATGTAAATTTATAATTTTCCAAAAATATTATCAGTTATTTCTTATAATAAACACACAATATTATTAGACTATGCATAAATATGATAATTTCATTAATCAAATGTAGAGTTATCCAATAAAAAAAAATATTTCATAAATTAATTCTATATAGTTTTAAAAATACAAATAACTACAAATATGCTTTAAATTCGAGGGAGAAAAGAGATTCTTCATTTCGAATTTACAAGAATATTTTTGAATAATAAGAACAAACGTGAATAACGTAATTAGAAAACAAAGCAAGTGTAGCCAAAGTTGGATTCTTTTCGTATTTCGATGTGATTATTGCATCAAAAACTAAAATACCAAAATTCTGAATAATTTGTGTGATAAATGATGGTAAATCGTTCTTAAAGATTAATGTTTGGGATTTCTTGATAAGGAGGAATAGAGCAGATAGGAAAATAGAAAGACTATAGATCGATATTTTCGCATAATATGGATATTGCAGCCTAAGATAGAAAACCGCAATTTCAAGGGCAATACTTATTATTGCTTGTATGATATCTATCTGACCATCAATGATATATAATAATGAAAAAATAATGGGGAAGCAAATCGAAAACAGCGGATATTTGTGATAAGCCAACAATGCAACCATTGTTACAATTGCAATTGGTCGATTTGGAACATTGCATTTGTTCATTCTGTAGAATTCTCTTGGAACAACTTTGAAGGTGAATATTTTCGAGAAGAACGGATATGCAAGGAAGTAAAGGACAACGATTGGAACTAAATTCGAGTGGAAATTCACGAAATATAAGTAGAAGTCGTTGAATTTATTTTTATTTGAATAGGAAAACCCGAATAATACAAGTTCCAGAACAATTGTGAAGTACTGAGGTACAAACATCTGTTCGATGTATACAATAAACGTTCTGCAAAACACTGGAAGATGGTCACGAATAGGCATTATTTATTTTGACACGTAAATAAACATAATCATTCGAAAAATGACATGTAAGACATTTTTTCACAAAGGTAGTCCGGCAGATTTTTTAATATTGTCATATTTGCCAAGTAAATTTAATATTTTGTCGTGTAAAAATTAATATTTGTCAAGTAAAACAAATAACAAAGGTAGTCCGGCAGATTTTTTAATATTGTCAAAAAAGGCCCCTGCTTATAAAACGGGTCAGGTTCGACGCTACAGTAGAGCAAAAGAAAACTCCACCGGGATTTTTTTGATGGGAATCTAGCATTTTAATGGTCACTATGTGTTCATTCTATATTATTAATTTACAGAATTTTTAGTTGTATTTTTCTGCCGGACAACCTTTTTTTTCACAAACGAATTATTTTGACATGTAAACATAATACTTACCACGTAAAATCTCAATTTTAACATGTAATATATTACATGTCACGTAAGATCTTTAAGTTTGTCATGTAAATTATTATTTGACAATTCACCAAAATCATTATAGTATTTGCCACGTAAACTCATAAATTCGAAATATTTGTCATGTAACTGAAAATTTTTGACTATTTTGACTTTTTTGACCAATTAATTTCAAGTAAAGATGAAGTGTCAAATCAAAAGTGTCATAAATTTTATGAGTGAAGTAAATCTAGAGAAAATCATTGAACTTCAAAAGGCATTGAATACTCTTAACAGCCACAACATTGAGCATGCTAAAGAAGTTATTCTCAACTCTCCTTACACATCCGATATCCACGGATTGCGTCAAATTGCACACGAATTTTGTTACGTTGTACAGAAATATCCAATTGAAGTAAGATTACTTGCTGCACTTCTTAGGGACATAGATCAGGCAGGTGAAAAATATTCCAAACTTAAAAATTTCTTAGCTGAGGAAATTATAAATCCTGCAAAGGAAATAAACAATCATTCTAAAGCAGGACCGTTTAGACTACTTCGCTATTGCTATTTGAACGGTTTGTACAATGATACAAACATTTTCGATTTTGTGCAAAGATTTCCAAATTCAAGGAAATTGAACTTTTTCTTACTGTTTTGCTTCCTTGAGCCAGAAATTCAACATAAGTCACCAGAATTGTTTGAAAGACTCAAGCAACAAATCGAATCTTTGAAAATATCTGATAAGTATATTCAAAACGCTATTACTAACTTCAATGAGTTCCCTCTTGTCGATGTAATTGAATACGGCTGTGAAAAGAACTCAGTTAACTACAAGATTAAATTCGAAGATTCTTCTGACATAGCAGATAACGAGCCAGTGCCTTACAACCCATTCGAATCTATCACACGAAAGTTTTCGAACGCTAAAGAGTACAGAGAATTCTTAAAGAACCCACATCAAATTCCGGAAAAGCTTACAAAGGCTGTTTTCCTTGAAGCAGCCCTTACAAACGACGTAGAGCTCGTTTCCAAGTGTCTCGCTGCAGGAATCAACATAGATGCAGCTGATTCTCGTGGACAAACCGCTTTAATTTCCGCCGCGTCCCTCGGGCATTGTTTAATGGTCGATTACTTACTATCAGCAGGCGCCAAAGTCAACAAGAAAGGCAGCTGGGGTGAAACATGCCTCCATGCCGCTGCAAAATGTGGGGCATTTGCAACCGTCGAAACTTTGCTTTCCCACGGCAGCGACATATACTGCGAAGACGAGTCCAGGTGGACACCATTCTTCGACGCCATCGATGCTGGGGCTCTCCCAGTCGCAGTCATCCTTGCAACGAAAGGAACAGACTTAAATCGTTGCGCGCGCGAAGGACAAACTCCTCTTCATGTTGCTGCATCTAACGACGACGTTTCAATTGCTGAGTTCTTAGTCACAAACGGCGCAAAAGTCGATGCCATGGACGATTCTAAGAAAACTCCACTTATGGTTGCAGCAAGCAGAGGAAACACGCAGGTCATCGCCTTCCTTGTTGCATCTGGTGCTGCCCCTGACACCAAAGATATTAGTGGAAGAACAGCGCTCCATCATGCTGCAGCTGCCAGTGATGTGGCTGTCGTCGAAGCACTGCTAAACAGTGGCGCATATCCAAATACGACAGACACACTCGGAAGGACACCATTAATGGTTGCTGCAGGTGTCAACTGCTTAGCTTGCGTTGAGTGCTTAGTCTTCAAGGGAGCAGATATTTACGCTGTCGATGAAGCTGGTAAGACTGCACTCGAGTACACGACAAACGATGAAGTCAAGGAATACCTTGGCTCTCTTGTCTAAAGGGAACAAAAAATTATGTTAAACATTAGTTATTTCGATCTTTCGAATTTTTAGAAACTTGATTAGTAGCATATTTTATGTAATCTTGTGGACTGCTTCCTTCATAAAACCACTCCAATTCCCTTGTTAACGTGCGCACACATCAAAGAAGTGTTTTATGAATTGAATACATCAACATAATTGAAAAATGACGATTCCATAAAAATGTCGAAAAACTGTAGTAACAATTGTATATTATTTATTTTTTGAACAACCGAAGATGACATGAAAATCTAGATTGACTCATACCGATATTTTGTATGAAATTAATCGTCAATCATATTTGAATATCTCTATAATCTAATATAAACATTTATTATAACAAAACAATATATATATATATTTGAAGAAATTGCTTGCTAACTTGAATCAAAACTCGTTAGCCAATAATTAAAGAATGAATTCATATTAATGAATTAGTTCATGTTAGTGAATTATGCTTCTTAAAAATTTTTTTGCTGTTTCAAAAAGAGGAGATGAGGACATGACTCTTGGTACTGAAGCTATACTTGCGATATTAAGCTTTTGTGTTATTGAAAGTTTTCCAACATCTGGTTAACCAACGAAGTAATTTGATCTTTGTTTTCGTGGGATTGGAGATATCGCGTGTTATACTTAGCAATGAATCTTTCGAAAGTGATTGGATCGATTGAGTTACGAACAGTATCATCACTCAGATACTCAAGTAGACTCGACATGAAAAGGAACATTCTTGCATCATTCGCTCCAATATCGACGTTCGCAACGTAAAAGTAATAAATCGGAATGTATTTCACATACTTTATCGGATGGATCCGAGATAAAATAATATCTATTTCATCCATCGGTGGCTGAGGTGACATGTTGACGAGCATTGTGAATAATGCGAGGGATATTGAATCTCTGCATTCCAGTTTTTCAAAGTCAGCCATATATGTTAGTTTTCTAGTAATGTCGAAACATTTCATGCTGTTTTTTGTTGCAATGAAGAATAGGAATTTTATGGCTGAATCGATATAAAAGATTCCTTTTCTAATCAAATCTTGTGCAAAAATTATGAGAGTTTCATAATTAATTATTGGCTCCGTGTCTCCTTCTGGTGGTAAGTAAGCCATGTAATATTCAAGCGCCAATGCTTTCTTTGCGCTGGTCGGATACTTCATCAATGCATTTACTTTGTTACCGTAATTTAAATATATATCATATTTAGAGGCGAAAGCGAACATGTTCAAAGTTTTGATAGGAATTATCGACGTCGAATTCGCTATGAGCTCAAGTTTCTTGGACGCAGCATGCTTGATAACATAAAAAGGTTCATCATAAAGTTTGGATTTTTTTTGGTGATTAGCTGATATAATTTCGTGAAAATATCCGTAAATGTCATCTGTCTCGTCATCATCGATAGTTTTGATTATTTTAAACATCTCATTTTCAGCGAGATTCAAGAAAGTCACTAATTCATCTTTGTTCATAAAATCTTTATAAAATTTTTTGTAGCGAAGTTTGATATCACAAATTATGTATTTTGCAAGTTCTGCTGCCTTCAGTTTCAAGTCCTTCAGAGTATTTAAAACAATTGTCATTAATGTTGTATGATTTTCTCGAGTAATTATCCAATTGTTATCTTTAAGTATCATTATTATTACATCTAACTCGCATTCAATCAATCTGTGATTTTTTTCCAGTTCTTCAGGTACGGAAGCTCTTTCATCTAAATCATTCATGACGTTATTAAAAATCAAATTAATGTAGTCCCTTTCTTTAATTCTTCTGTATAAGGCCGAAAATAAATTCAATCCGCTTATCTTTATTTCCAAGTTTCCGCTTCCCATCTGATAAAGCGCTAAATCCTTTATTTCCTGCAATTTGTAGTCCATGCATGTTCCGAGAGATCTGACAAGCGTCTCAATGATTTTCGTTCCGTCAAGAATTTGTCCAAAGTGTATAAGATAGTTTCCAAAATTGTAGAGATTGACATAATTCTCTTCAGCTCTTCCTTTCATATATGCAATGAAAGAGCAGAGCATCATCAACGTAATATTGCTGATTTTTTTGCCTTTGATTCTTGAAAGTATCGGAGTGTAATCGAAAGTGTTTGGATGATGTTTCATCAACATGCACAGACAATTTGTGGCCAGTTCACTTTGTGTTCTATCGATGTAGCGATACAAAAAGCCTTGTAGATCGTAAAGAGGCTTGCATTCTAAATGAGAGCTGTGATTGATTATATTCAATATCATGTCTAGTAAATAATATCTTACATTTTCATTTCCAATTAATCGAATAATATCAGTAAACATTGGCAGATCATCGATAATATTTGCTACTAATCTAGGATACATATCAATTAAAGTATTGATAAACAGAGAAGCACAAATAATTTCAGTCTTGCCATTTAAAAATCTTGCGCGAAGTTGTAACAAATTATCACAAACGGTTCTAAATGGCAATGCTTCAGCTACACTTCTTAGTACTGGAATGCAGCATTCTATCACCTGGTTGTAGTAATCAAGTGTTGGATCATATAATAGACAAATTTTAGTGTAAACATTATCAATTATATTTCCCAGTTTTAGCTCAAATATTTTTTGATCTCTATGGGAAATAATTGCTGCTAAAAAATCAAAGGCTGCAATTAACATCGTGGAATTTGTTATATTATATGCTGGCTCTAACATTTGTGATACTTGTTGGTAAAATTTTACAAAATTAACCAAATCTTCTGTTTTGCTGATCATTTTTATCAATGCTGTGCAACAAATCGAAAATTCTTTTTCGCATTTTGCCGATATTAGGAATTGAAATGCCACGCTCATGTGATCAAGGAATATTTCGATATTTTCACGTCCATTGGGGATATCGGAAAAATATGTAAAAATATTAGCAATCATTGGTGGATCATTTAAAACAAGGCCTGCATGAAACATACTCGAATATCTGTGAGGAGATATAAATTTTGCATATTGAAGTAAGTAAGAAGCGGTGTGAAAGTCAGATAAATAAATTAATTTGTCAATTCTATTCAGAACAGCAAAGATTTCAAAAATATATGGCTTTACTGCATCTAAAATTCCTAATATGTGTGGTTTCAGCTCGTTACTAACTCTTGCAAACTTTTTTGTGAAATATCTGAGAGTTTCATCGAGAAAATCTTCATCTTCAAATAAATCTCTTTGTGTAAAGTAATTTCTGTATACAACTAAACAATATTTCAAAATATCTTCACTTGATTCTAATTCAAGAAAATCTTCTAATTCAAAAAGTGCATGAGGCGAGTTTAAAATTTCCAATAACCTTGGCTGTATTTCCTTGATAGTCGATCCATCAGTTATCGCGAGCTGAGGAAGCAATTCTTTAAGCTCATCAACATGTTGATTTAACATAAATTTTTATAAATTTACAAGTCAAGATTTATATTTACAAGGCAAAATATCTTTTACATGTCAAATTAAAATAATATTTGAATCTATTTTACAAGACAAAAATATGCTTACATGTCATATATATAGTTTTTTGAATAGTTTATTTTTGACAACGAACAAACCTTTACAAGACAAAAAAAGTTTTACATGTCATAATTTCATATTTTGAATAGCTTATTTTTAAAATTTTTGACAAAAAGCAGATTTTTTATTTAAACGTGCAATGGATGAGAGTGGACGTAGATCTCGATGGGGAGCAACAATTAAACACTTATTCGGCAACGAGTTCTATGACCATGTAATTTACTACGATGTTGTCGGTTGTTCTTTTAAATCTTCCTTACAATTTATCGTTATAACGGATATTGATTTATATATTTACGATTTAGGTACTAAAAAAGTTCCAGAACCATTTTGCAAGCTATGGGACATCATGGAAATAGACTCTGATCATGAAACTCCTGAAACTTTCAGATTGTATCCAGAATATGAACCACATAGGATTATTATCTGCGTTGATGGATTGTACCATGCGCTTTATACTTTCGAAACAGGCACAGATCTTTACTGGAGACTTTCAACATCAATAGAAAACGCAAAAAGACATAAAATCATTGGAATTGACCCAGGCACAAAAGAGCCTGATCATATACGACTTGTTACAATTGATGGAAAGGAAATTTCTCTACATAGTTTTTATGCGCAAAAATTTAATAAAATTGCTTCTCATGTTGTCCACGAAATCAATCACGAGACGAGAATGAAGGCTATGTCAGAGCTTGAAGAAATATCTTCGCAGTATTTCGCAATCAGAATTATTTTCTTTCAATCATCTTATTTAGTTCAATATCTTATGGATACGTTAGCATTTTTGAGTGACTATCACTCAGTTCCTCCACAAATTACAAGCAACAGAATACAACAAGTTCAGCTTATTAAATCAATTTTAGATACTTTTCAATTTTATCTTCGCGGCTCTGCATCTGTTCACGATGCGCTTAGATTGATCACGTATAATAGCGGAGAGCACTTTAAGACACTTCTTCGCTCATGTTTTAAAGTTGAATATTTTATAATTTCGCAACCAAAGCGTGCAAATTTCTTTTTAAGGAAGAGCTTCAACTCAGAGAAGTATCTAACTGAATTGCAATCAGTAGAAATGACAGTTCCATCACTTTGCTATCATCTCTATGGTTTATCCAATATATCTGTTCGCAAAGTCACCGTTCAGAACGTTATTGGCATCTTCAATGAGATAATCAACCAGGAGATAGACAATATCGTCACTGGCCCGCTTCATACTATTGCATTTATGACAATCCAGCTCGGATATCTCGTAAAAGACACAGAAGTCACAGACTATGTTGCTTACACGTTCCACGATCACATATGGTTCCTTGATTTCATTTGCTCGAAATATCCTGCTGCGGCGCTGATGGTTAAGAATGATTTCGAGATTGAGCTCAACTTCGTCTTGACTGAAGAGAGGATATCAAAAGAAACGTTCCAGCATTTCTTATTATACGGAGAACTCGTGAAAGTTCTTCGCCACCTCAAACAGGTTTTGAAGACGGCAACACCTAAGAGAGGAAACATGGATCACCTCCCTGTTCATTTTAGATGATTTTGTTATAAAAATAGATTTGTTTATTTTAGATTTACAAAAACAACAAGTTTTTAATCTGCAACTATGATATATCAAAACACAGGTAAAAATGATACCAATCATCAAATTCATTTTGTAATAAGACTGCAATTTCATATATTTTTTTTATCATTTTTCTAATAAATGTCTGTATTTCAAAAAATAATTTTAGAATTTTCTATATAACTTAGAATAGATGACTTAGATGTGGAAATTTCATTACGTAAGTATATTATTGGTTTTCGTTTTTATTAAATCAATTTATAGGATTCAAAAAAGGTTTAATTTGTAGCCCATATATACTGCACTTGAACAATCACTATCAATTTTGAAATTAAGAAATAATAACAATAATTTACATTAATTACTAATGATATAATATAAACAAAACAACAAAAAGTTATTAGTCG
Source organism: Trichomonas gallinae (assembly GCA_008369845.1). Classification (NCBI taxonomy): domain Eukaryota; phylum Parabasalia; order Trichomonadida; family Trichomonadidae; genus Trichomonas; species Trichomonas gallinae. The sequence continues at coordinate 8,976 of MRSU01000202.1, forward strand.
AAGGAAAAACCGAGTTTGGCAAGTGCTGCACTCTGTGGTTTCGGCTTATAAGTAAATCCAAGGAATGCGTAGTTAGCAAGCTTCGTGAGCAAGCCATTAGCCCTTAGGTCTAGCTTGGTAAGGTCGAAATGGTCGAAGTGCGCAGTATCTAATGGATCAGAACAAACTGGACGAACTGGTGTCTTATTTTGTAGAATATTCTCAAAATCAAACCCAGTAAAGAAGGCGTGGTGAACAATTTCGTCAAAATCGTACCTATTTTCGATATCACATAAAAGATGTCTAAGCAAATCTAATGCAGAGACTGGAACAGGCCTTGATGCTGGAATTCTAAGAGATTTCTTCCAGTTAATAATTCTGAAAACGGTTTCGTTCTTAGAATCGCTTGAAAAAGGCGTAAAACCATAAAGCATTTCATATAAAATTACTCCGAGAGACCACCAGTCGTTCTTAACATTCGGTGGATCGCCTCGAAGAACCTCTGGAGCTGTATAGTCAACAGTTCCAATAACTGAATTTCTGTGGTGATGTCTTTGCTGTTGTGACGGTACGATAGGATTATCAGAGTCTAACATTAGATCCTGTGTCTCGCGCAGGAGTTCGTCATAATCTGCGTCATTTTTATTATAAGCTGATGCAATACCAAAATCGGTAAGTTTAATATGTCCAGTTGATGCTATAAGGATATTATCTGGCTTAAGATCTGAGTGAATAAAGCCTAACTGATGAACTGAATGAACAGCTAAAATAATTTCAGCTGTAAAAAATCGTGCTACTTTCGGTACGAATGTGCCAACCTTAATAAGAGCGTTCATGAGATCACCGCCTTGAACAAACTCTAAAATTAAGTAAAGATGTTCTTCATCTTGAAATGAGCAAAACAATTTAACAATCCAAGGGTTGTCGGCAAATGCTAATATATCTCTCTCGTTTCTTGTTGCGGTAATTTGATCTGAGACAATAACGTCTGATTTTCGGATAATTTTCATCGCGTAAGGCTGCTCTGTTTTTCTATCTGTTACAAGCCATACATCAGCAAAACCACCACGTCCAATTAGTGTGATGAAATTGTAGTTATCTGGCTTTATTTTCGAACGTTGAAATCTAGTATATTCAGATTCTTCTTTTGCGAATTCTTGTATAATCGCATCTTTCTCTTCTTGAGACAAATCTGACTTTTCGAGGTGTTCTACCAAATATTGCATTCTTTCTTCACGCATTTCTCTTTGCTGATTAATTTTGAAAAAGTGATCCTCTAGATATCGTTTTGCGGCCTCACTTTTAAGGATGGTCTCCTTTGAAGGGGCCTGACTGTCCAGTTTTGCAATTGGCGTCGGCATTGTGTATCTGCCAGGACGCCTAACAACAGACATTTTTTTTGATCGATATTTAAGGGTTTGCTTCCAATTCAAATATAGACCCTGTGAAAAATTGCGATCAATTACGTGACAAATGCCTTAAATTTACTCTCAAATTGTAAATTTACATGGCAAAAATTATGAGTCAAATTTTATAAATTTATAAGTCAAAACTCTAAATTTACATTGCAAAATATCCAATTTACGTGTCAAAATATCAATTCTTTTTTTTAAGGAATGGCTTTATCTAATAAACCAAGGATGAAAGAAACTCCATTCAAAGAGGAGGAAGAAGTCTTTGAAACACCGATGCCAAAGATGGAATTTGTAACAATTATTTCAAACGAGGATCATCATTATATTATTCCAAAAGTTATAGCTTGTCAATCAAAACTTTTGGCTGCAATTTTCAGCCAAGATTCTAAATTCCAAGAATCGTTGTCTAAAACCGTGAATTTGGATTATCCAACACATCTATGCGATATTTTCGTCCAATTTTTATTCTTTAAACTGCAAAAAAGACCAAAAACCGATTTTCAAATACAAACAAATGATTTACTTGATCTTTATGCAATGGCTGATTTTCTCGGTGTGTAATTCATTTTAAATACAATCGCAATGAGACAACTCGCATCATATTATGAGATTACATCATACGATATGCATCATTCCTCATATATTGAAAGAACAAATATTGAATTTTTCAAACATTTATCTTTAGACTCTATATTCACTACATATCAGTAAGCAGTTTTCATAAATTTAGAATCGTTTTTACAGAGTTTCCAGGTATGAAATATATTTTCATAAATTATGATGAAAGTTTTAAGCAATGATTCCATTTCTATTAATTTGTTATTCTATCAAAATAAAATATCAATATGAATTATCTAAACAATATAGATTTAAATACAGTATATTACAAAAATGTGAATAGGAATAATAATATTCAACTGATTTTGAATTAGAGATCAATTCCAGTAACATCTTGTTCAACATTACCAAGCATGATATCATCTTCGGCTGCTGTTTGGTGGACATGAGGACGGTAGTTTTCATTTGGAGCGAAATAGGTTGAAATTGAAATATTTCCACACTTTTGGCATAAAAATATGAACAAACCAATTAACAAAGTATAGAGAATAAAGTATAATATAATTGAAAATGGTGTTCTTGTAAATGTTGAGCAGTTAAACGCTATTCCAGCATCAATATAAGAAATATCATCTGAGTTATGATGATATGAGATTACACCGCATTTATTATTGATATTTTTATCCAATCCAATGGTTTCTAATGTAAATTCTGCTGATCTTTCGCTTTCAGATAAAATTTGAATTACAAATGGAGTGCTAGGATTTATGTATGATGATTTAACTATATCCTGATTTAGGTACGTAACATAGTTCGGAATTGTGTCGAAATCAACGAATTTAACAGTTGTTGATATAAAATCTGGTGGAGAAAAGAAACAAGCTCTTTTCGTATTCAAAGAAACCTTCATGTTGTTAGAATAATTAAGAACGAACGAGTTTTCTGTGCAAATATTCTCTCCAAGATTCCAACCTTTGATTGTAACAGTCTGTCGTCCAATATTTGTGATTTTTAACGAACCTTCTGAAAAAGAGTAATAAATGTGATTCAATGGAATGATTTGTTTAGGATCTTGTATTTTGATATGATCAAAAACAATACTTTTTGGATCGCTGATTGATAGTACATAGAAGGATTTGTCTGCAAGGTCGATATTAATCGAATTATTTGCCAAAATATTGTAAGTATTGAAAAGAGATGAAAAAGATAAAAGATTTAACATGATAATGAACTAATTTTAATTCGCTGCAACATATTCTTGAGGTCATAAAATAATTATTGGTCTATAAGAAAATCATCCAAAACCAATATATTTGATTAATATTAAAGAATTATCAATAAATGTATACATGTATATAATTTACAAACAAAATTCTAATAAATTTAATATGATTGCAAGAGTTTTTCAAAATATTCAACAGATGAAAATAATTCATCAATTGGATCATCATGTTTTCCTTTTATCTCATTGATTACATCATAATCCAGGCAAATATCACGAACAAGATGCTCACCAAGTGTTAATTCGCATGATGATAATTGAATGAGCAAAGATACAACGTAATGCTCCAAATACTGGTCCTCTGAGTCAACAGCAATCTGTACGAGGCTACCTACAAAGTCATCACGAATTAAAAGTTTAATTTGTTCATTTCCGCAAACAGATAAGAGAGACTGTATGAGTTTAACTGCAGTTTTGATGTATGATGGCTTTGAGAAGAGCATTTTGAATGCATGATCAAGAACTCCTAATTTAATTAATTCAACGCGATTTTCATCAGATTCGATGGAAACACAGTATAAAAGATGCAGCAAATTAGCATGTGATAATTGATAATCCAATTCAAAGATTTTGGTCAATTCTTTGAAGTCGATTTTTGAATAATTTTCTGAAAAGCCTTGACAGTAGTATTTAAGATAAAATGAGAGACATTCATCGCGAAACATGCAATGATTGATATCCAAATCGAAGAAACCACTTTTCATTGCGATATCAAAAGCTGAGTTATCAAGAAGATCTAAATTACTTAGACTGTATAGAAGATAAAATACAACATCTTTATCTTCACTATTCAGAAGAAGAGACCTCACAACTTCACTCACTAATTTTGAGAAATTATCTTTTGAATTTGGATAAGTACTAATAGAACTTATCAATTTGGCTGATTCTGTTTTAACTATTGATGGGACATTTTCATCTTTTAACAATGCAATGATTGAATATATGTTAATAAATTTCATCAATCTTGAATAACTGTATTTGCTGTCTGAAACAATGTGATTAGCAATAACAAGAGAAATAGTACAAATTGCAGGATCAGGAACTTGCATTAAGTTAACTATCTGCTGAAGAATTTCATCATTTAATAATTCGATAAAATATTTAGGAAGTTTATCTATAAGTGTTGAAAGGAATTCGAGAGATTCGCGTAAAATGTGCTTATCTGATGTTAATATAAATTGGAAAATAATTTGAAGGATGTGGTGATCATTAAACTCATTATTAATATCGAAAACACCAAATTTGATGATATCAATAACATTTTGGAAACAATTTCGCAGTTCTTCATAATTTTTATTTTCATTATTGAAAATTTGATCGATTTGCGCATAAAGAGGATTGAGTTTATGAAAATATGGGACAGGTATATTCTCATTCATCGTATCATCATCATTTTTTGTAATAGATGACTGAAATATCGAACCTTCAAACATTTTTATTAAAATTTTCCAAATTTGAGAAACAAAATCGAACAAGGATCAACAATAATGCAATAATATGAAGAGAAAAATATTTATATAGTAAATTATATTTACATATCAAAAAATCATAACAGCAAAAATAGAACAATAATTTTTTTTTATCAACGTATAACAACTTTTATTGATTATACAGACTTATAATGCTATATGTTAAACCCACTACTGACTAAAATAACTCTTTTTTAAGTTTGGTTGTATGAATACATGTTTCGACTCTGATTTCTAAAATCACTCTAATGTAGTCATTATTTAGATGTGTCAAAAAATTAAACTAGGGTCTGACACTTTGTGTCCCCGGTTTTGAAAATTTTAGTTGAGAGGTTTACAAGGAAGTATGGAAAGGGAGCAACAACTTCAGTATTTTATAGAGCAAAGTATCAGAGGACAGGATCCAAATTCCATCACTGAGGCTACACAGCAGATAGAAAATCTAGAACAGCAGCCTGATATAGCGATTGTCTATTCAAATTTACTAAATTCGAATCAAACTTCTTTACAGCAAGCGATTGCAATCAATTACAACAGATATATCAGAAACAATTGGTTCAATATACCACAAGAAGTCCAAGAAGCAGCCAAAAACATGTTGGTTGAATTAGTTCAAAATTGTCCATCTTGGGATACATTGAAACATCTCGCAGAAGTTGTTGCAACAATCTTTAAAGCATCGATATTGTGGACACCGGCTATACATATGGTTATATATTTTCATCAAAACAAACTTCCAGACCGTGCTACTTTAATTTTGAGCAAAATCATTCCTCTCACAGAGCCTGGCACTGTGCATGAGCTTTGGCGTGGTTTTCGCGCAATTGCGATGACAGGACTCCACTGCGAACAACTTTCGATTAAATTCATGGCATTTGATGTCTTCTTCGAAATATACGATATAGAAGAATCATTTGATATATTAGAACCTATCATTGAAGTTGTGAATTACTTAATAACACAATACCGAACATTTAATGGAAATGATTTTGATAAATTCTGGTCATACATTTATAAATTACTCAAAGTCAAACAAATTTCCAATGAATTAGCCACTTTCTACCTGGAAAATGCTGTAGCTCAATTAGAAGACGAAACAATTGAATTAATGCACAAATCAAACATTATTTCATCAATAATTCCTATCATACCACAAATGAGCCCAGAAGTCATGCATCTTTTCGTGACGAAAAGCGTTGAGCTCGCAGTCGGCTACGTTGAAGCTAATTCCGACTTACCAACAGAGATTTTGTCTTTCATCGACAGTTTGCTGCAAATTCGCGGAGATGTTTCAGGTGCTTTCGTTTACGAGGGCTTCACAGAGACATTCGGAAGTGGAGAAATGGAGCAGATAATAGTCGCTGTTTGCTTATTGTGCTCCATCATCCAATTTGATGGCTCATTAATCGAAAATTCTCTTGAGTCAGTTCAACAAGTTTTAACACAATCAATACAAAGCGAAGAAGAAATTTTGATTCGTGCTGCATTGAGATGCCTCGCTGCTTTTGATGAATGCACAGCAAACGTGGCAATGCTTGCAAGAGAGTTTATTCCAGGTGTCATAGAATTTCTGGTGAGCGAAAGCAGCGAAATTCGCGTTGATGCATATAATGCATTGATGTCAATGTGTCCACTTTGCGAGAACTCAGTTCCAGGCTTATTAGAAGCAGTCTGGAGGATGCACACCGAAGGACAAGTCGCTGACGACAACACAGAAAGTTATATTGTTCTTCTTGCGACAATAATTGAAATGGAGAAACTGAATGATTCGATGGTGTCAACAATTTTGCAGTTTGCAATTGAAATGATAACAGGCGAAGGCGAACCAACGATGAAAGCAGTTACATTGACAATGATTGGCACACTTATAGAATATGATGACACAATTCCACAGCAGATACCAAATCTTGCTGAGACAATTTCAGGTTTATTCCAATACGAGAACCAGGAAGTCATCATTCAGGTTCTAACTTTCTTGAGATGCATTGCTTTCGCGCTGAGAGCGAATGGCTTGATGTACATTACTCCATTCATGGAAAACATCGTTAGAATTGTTGATGGAAGCGATTCTCCGCGCTTGTTCGCTGTTGCCCTTGAAACAGCGGCTGTCATAATAAGAAGGACCAAGGATTTGAGTTTGCTGGAACAAGTCTGCAACGCAATGAACTCACTTCTCAAGAGCGACAGCGTTGAGATGATGAAAGACGGATGCGCACAAATTCCTCAGATAGCCGCAGCAATCGCAGATCCAACAGAAGAGAACAAAGAAAGGTCAGCATTCTTCCTGACACACGCTTCAAAGGTTGTCGTGGAAGAAATAGACACGGATGCTGTCGAAGTTGCGCTTGAAGCAATAACACATCTTGTCAAACACTGTTTGTCTCACAATCCGGAAATGATGCTTCAACAATGCGCTGAGCTGATGAAGCAAATCATTGATGGCGACACTGCTTTAGGAGCAGGAGATAGTCCAATACAGTCAGTCTTGCAACCAGAGCTCGCTCAATATATCATAGAGTTCTTCTTCGAGGTTCTGACTGCTCAAGATTCTGTGGATTCAGAGATGCTGCAGTTCTGCTTGAATTGGATGCAGCAATCAGCGGTTGCGGTTGATCCTGTCATCGGACAGCTGTCAGATCTTATTGTTAAAAGGCCAATACCACAGGAACTCGTTGGCAACGTCATTTTGTTCACAAAAGGTTTGCTTCAATCAGCAAATGCAAGAATTCAACAGCACGTTGTTACATTTTTGAGCCGTGCAACTCGCGCATTCCCTGAATTGCAGCAGATTATTGCTGAATTCATTCCAACTTGCGAGGCTTGGTTCAACGATGAGCGTGGAAAGGATGGATATGGTGATGTCGTTGCAAATATCGCTTCCCTCTTTTTGGCTGTTCCTACAACAAGCGAAAAGTTTGTTGTGGAAAGCTTGGCCCTTTTCCCACCTTCTGATGTCAAAGAAACAGGATTCATGGCCGAGTCTGTTTTCACACGAATTCAAAATGGATACAGCCCAGCTATCGCTCAAGCAGCTGCTGTTGCAATCGCGAAATTAGTCACAGAACCTCAATCAATGTCAGCGAAAAGGAAAATTGCTGAAGAAGTTAATATGGGGTTGAGAGGATTTTTAGTCTCATTCATGAAACAGTCTGAGGAGTCAGCGCAGTTTATTTTGCAGAACTTTGCTGATTCTCAGAGAAAGGTAGAAATTATTCAACATATGCTAGAGTAAATATATTTTAGAATTCATCTTGTATCAAATAATCAAAACATATATTTAACAAATATTTATAACAACCAACAAATGTGAATTATGAAATCAAAATTATTTGTTTTCAGCTTTCCTTTTAATCAAGCATCAGAATGTATTTGATTATGATGCTTTAGTTGTGCCATTTGATACAATATTGAGAACTTGAATAAATTAAATATCTTCATAAAATAAATGAAATCATGTAATAAAATATATTGTACAGAATGGCAATGTATTTTCTAATGATTTCAATTGAAGTCTGATGGAAATTTTGTATTCATCGTTTCAAATAAATGAATTATCATTTTAATTACGTTGATCTCGATCACATTCATTGAATACTTTTTCAAGGTAACGAGCAAATTCGGTGTCATCGATTTCGCTTGAATAAATTTTTTTATTATCTGACATGAACTTCAGAAGTGCAGTAGAAATGTAGACAACAAGAACATGCTTGCAAAATGGTGCTGTATGCTTATGTAATGTTTCGTCTTTAAATGCGTTACAAGAACAATGAAATGCTTTTGGTGTCAGCATTACGTAATTAGCCTTTCCTTTATGCGAACTGACAGTCCATATTTCTCTATGACTGACTTTAGCATAGTGTTTTATAATTGTTTCTGTAGATAAAATCTTAACTGCACCTTTAACAAGCTTATCTCCGCATAGAGTAGTAAGGAACAGCCATATTTCTCTAGTTAAGCCTTTCTCTTCTATGTCCTGAAGAATACTTAGAAGACCTGCATGACAAACATCCATGTAATATATAAAAGTGAAGAAGTTACTTCCTCGCAAAAGTGACATTTAACCTTATTATCCAAAACTCTTGATTTTGTATCATATCAAAGTCATCATAATAATATACCAATAAATATACCTAACTAAGGCGACTCATCATATCAAATACATAATATAAAAAATACTTTATGGTAACTTTACTTAATATAAATTACTTCAAATTGATGTGAATTCACATGCTAAAAACTATTGATACCTCATTTTTTAAGATATATGTTCAAATGCAAATAAATTACATCTCGAGATAGAGGCTATGGATGTTTTGCAAGAATAAGGCATCTTTCCAATGAAAACATTCGATATCTATTATACACATTTGTTTTGGAATTTTATATCATGCTTATAATGTATTACAAAACTTATAGATTTTATCCAATATAGCTACTAATAGAAAAATCTCATACAAGGAATCCATTCTACAAGAAGAAATAATAAGTGCACAAATAATTAGAGATTTGTGCCTAAATTTAGTGTAGAATTTCGATGCTGTATTGAGATCTTGCTTACGAATTTGCTTTCTTTGGGTAAAATCGTTATTTGAATTTGAGGTATTTTGTATTTCAGTTAGAATCAAAAAGTAGATAAGTTCGTATGGTAGATTTTATTTCAGGCAACATTACTTATGTTGTTTAAATGTTCATCTTCCTCCTGCGCCAGTGGCGGGTGAGTGGGTTGCGGATGTGGCGAACGCCAGTCATCTGACGGATGAACTGTGGCATTGGGCGGTTAACCTTCATTGCCTTGCAAAGAATGCGCTTTGTGCGGAGCGTCTTGTGGGCGGCCATCTGTAAAAAAGGGTTGACCAAGCCGTAAAACGGTCTCAACTTTTCTGAAGAAAACGATTATTTTAGTATCACCCCCTGAAATATATCAAAATAGGGGGCAATTTTACAAAACATTTTGCCATGTATATTGTCAAATTTTGCCTGTTATCATTATATAATCGAGTAAATCAATGACATTCAAATAGTGATCTAATATTTCTTCACATATGCCATAAATGGATACAAATAATCAATCAACAATAATGATTATCGATATTAATATTTTGGAATTTTGATATTTTGAAAGTATTTCTTATAGCCATCAATAATGTGATTTTTAGGAAAATATATGACTTTTTCGAAATAGATAGGTAGTAAATTATGTATCAAAAAATTTTTTAAACAATATAGAAATAGAACATCATGGTATGGATAAAATTTCTAACATATTCATCCAATTGACAATATCGCTAATGATGCGATGATAAAAATGCTAAGGTCGAATAAACTTAGATTTTTTTTGTATGTTGTTATTAAGCTATTGGATGAATATATTGGGACAATATAGAGTTTGATGCTTTCTCATTGAATTCGCAGGCAACAAAAACATCATAAACAATTTGCAAAATTCCATACTTTTGACAAAGTCGATTTATTGCTTGTGAATCACGTTGTGACAAATTTTGAACCCATTTAGAAGGAACAGAAGAATATGATAGTGCAACAGCTTCCGAAGCATCAACTTTATTTTGTTTTTGATTATTTTGCTGACTGTTGCTAGTAGTACTGTATGTGTAATCTGAATCGTACAATTTGGACTTCTCTGCGAGTTTTCTTTCTCTTTCCAGTTTTAATTTTTGCGCGTGAAGAGCTTCTTCTGAAAAATCTAGATTAATTGTAGCTCCATCTTTGATACCAAGTTCATTAATCTGAGTATCATCCGAAATATTCAAGTTGTTTTTATAATTTACGACAAAACATTGGTTGGTTATCTCATAATCTTTCTCCAATATTTTCCTTATGTCTAGAATAGTCTCATTGCCCTTTAATTCGAGAACATATTCTATCGGAAGCTTCGATCGTAGATATATTAGCATTGTCACGTTTTTAAAATTTAATCCGGGACTGATAAAATAAAAAAGGGGGATAAATTAGATATGATAAATAGGGGCTGGAAAATTAATACAGGGGATAAATATATAAGGGTCTGCTATAATAAAGTAGGGGATTATTTAGTTTTTTTGTTGATGTTTTTCATTTTATTTTCTCTGTGTATTTCGGATCCAATTTGGTTCAATAAGTCACAAATATTCATACAAAACGTTACACAGGGATCAACACTGGAATTTCAAGTTCCTTTGTGCAGATTCATGTTTTATGTTTTTAATAATGCAGGATGGAGCTGCGTTGTTTCGATTCATGATGCAAATATCAAGTTTGCACCACCAAATCAGCATGGATATAACTCAAATAGCTATTATCCAGCAACAATCAAATTCACATTTTACGAAAATCAAGAATTTTGGATGCAAATCATGGTAAACTTCACACTTAAAGAAAAGTCAATTGTAGCTACGCATCCAAGCGATGATTGGATCGATTTTCTCGATGTGATGACTGTATGGCATCCATATCACTACTTATACTCAGATGATAACCAGAGACGTTACGAACTACACTACCCTAACATGGTGCCAGATTATTTCTTCATTTCTCCAATAAGTAATATTGAATCACATATTATTTCTCAATCGAATTACGTTAAACAAATATCATCATCAGGTGTGATCACAGTATTTCCTGTTTGCCTTCGCCTAAAACGGCCAGGTCGTGGATTGATTTCGATACCACTAAATCAAGGAATAGTCTGTTTCTTGATCAAAAATCACACATTTTCCACAATTGATAGACATAACACAGTGATACAGATCACAGAAAACGAGAAATTAATGATATATCACCCATTTTACGGTACAACAAAAAATGTTATCAATTATCTGATAATTCCGCATGATACACAGTGCTCCTCTATTCACATAAATCGACAAGACAAACGTGTTGTATCAATTGCTGACAAAGGATCTCCCTGGTCCGAAATTTCCGCAAATTTCAATGAAGAACCAAATACTTGCTTGTTTTTCGCATCAGATGAGTCTCAGAACATCAGATTGGACTACAGAACATCACAGTCAGATTATTTCTACTTGATTCGTCCAGAAAAACGATCAACTTTGTCATCAACTGAAAATTCTCTTGTTTTCCCTGCTTCCACTTTCATGATTGTTCCGAGGCGCTCATCACCCGAATCCCACCTCGCGTATTTCGTCCTCAACGACGAGAGATTTACTTTTCGAGGCACATCAGCGACAATAAACTACTCTATAGAATGGACAACTCTCGAACAATTCACGACAATAGAAGAACCAGATGAAATCGTTGTTGACAGCCCATTCAGCAGTTTCTCGTTCAGTAACTCTGTGAATGTCTTCTTTATGAGTGCTGGATCCATTTTCAGACTGTGGAACTCAACACCGAACCTTCCTTCAGGAATTACAGCAACAGTATATAATCCTGATGGACAACTAATAAAAGTCCTTCCTCAAAATGATCCAAGCTACGTTTTCAGCGAGTCCACTGGTTATATATCAATCTCCGTCAAAACAACAGAAACAATTTATCACTGCTTCGTGCTGCAAAACAGTTCATCTGTTTCGAATCTTCCGTTTAAGTGCAACGACTTTATCGTCACATCCGAAAGACAATCGTACTACAGCATCGCAAACAAAATAAACCCTGCGAATGCGACATTCAAGAAGGGCTGGAACACATGCATATATTATAAGAGAGTTGCTGGCCACCAGATCTCAATAACAAATCCATTCACTTCACAAGTGAAAATCGATGTTTACGATAACATGATGACAAAGATAGATGTTAGCGAAAGCATTCCACAAGGATCAGCGCTTTTGCACATCAGAGTCATTAACCCGCCAAGGGCAGGAAGCATAAAGATCATTGACTCATGCATTTCAATGTGCAAGGCTTTGCATCCGGCGACTTATGTCACAACAGTTAGCGACGATCCATCTCCTGGTGAAATGATCTCGTTGACAGATTTCGTCAGCAGCATCGCGACTAGAAGGAAAATCGTTTTAATAGTTATATTGACATTCGGCTTATTCGTCGTGACATTCATTGCTATAACAAGCTGGGTCATTTCCTGCATCGTCAACAGAAGATTGAGGAGAAGAGATGAAGAAAGACTACTCAGGAGAAATTCGTTCGACTTTGATGCTGATATTCGATATCCTGCTCCAGGATCAATACCTTTGGCTTATGGACAACCAATGCAGTTGGTCCAACCAGCTGCTTTCCAACCAGTTTATCCTGCAACATATTATTTACCTGTTGCTTATTAAAAATGTTTGTATGATAGTGTTTTATAACAAATAACATTTTTTAAATATATAACATATTCGAGAAAATTTTACAAATCATATACGAACAATTACCAAACACAAAATTTTGACAAAATATGATAATGTTTGGTAAATATGATTTTTCTTCCAACTTAAGATACATAATCGTAGATTTATTTAGATTGATACTCTCTATATGAGTGCAAATAAGTCATGTTCTTGTATTTGGTAATTAGAATTTTTTTGAATTGTAAAGATTATTTACATGTCAAAAATGGGAAATAAAATGTGAAAAGATGATATTTGTAATAATAACCAAATAGAAAGCCTAAAAATGCGAATATTTTTGAATGTTTATTTTTTTTTTGAAAGAAAAATCGATTTGTTGTTTTTTTTGTTAAAATAAGATCACTAGGATATAAATATACCAAAATCAGCTAAAAATCGAATTCGTATAAAATTGGCCACCAAAAGTGACATTCCGCGCCAAAATCAACAGATTTGAGAAGTTTACATAAATTTTGAGGAAAATGCAAAATACAAGTCCCCCGCGTGTCATGCAAACAGTGGGACTATTTCAGAACTCTCTTGCAGCGAGGATAGCGAGAGGAGAACTGATGATGGAAGATATCCTCAAAGATAAGTTTTCAATCCTATCTTTAAAGCGAGGTAACAGGATTTTGACAGATTAGTTCGTTTTATTTTCTAACATACAGTGTTGTAGACAATATAACAAGCTTACTTACGATAATTTTATCCAAAGAAGATCAAATCTTTCGAAATGCAGCAGTGAAGGCTGTTCAAACAGGTAACAAGTTAATTATTAAAGCAATATCAGAATCTTCATACCTTCAAGAATATACGCAAGAGATTACAGATGAAAAAAATGTTGAATTTTTGGCAATTCTTACAGAATCATGTCTTTCATCCTACCCAGAACTTATACGATCAAGTTTCAAGTATCTTCCTCAGTTGGCTAACTATTTGCACATTTCAACTGTTGAATTTATGTATGAAAGTCTTCTTTCTTCAGATGAGAAGTATTTACCTGTTCATCTCTTCCTGAAGTTCGTAGAATTTCCAAAATACATCGTTAATTTGGCAAAGGAAGCAGATAACGAAAAATTAATAAGATTATTGAAATTATTATTAAACTGCCTCCAAAACAAATCAATGATGAATTGCACATCATGCCCAGAATCGATTGAACTCATTAAGAATTGCATTAATTCAACTGATAATGAAATTCGCAAATATGCATACAAATTCATTTACCAGGCAGTTATAATTGATGACAATGATGAAGAATTTGCAACACTCTTTGCTGACAGCGCTGTTTATGCTTTTAGCAACTTTCATAATTATTATTATGAATACCAAGTGACAGCGCTTAAGTTCTTGTGCACACTAATTCAAATCAGGCCAGCAACAACATTGCTTCTGGATTCAGACGTAATTATCCAGGCGATTTGCGATATTTTTGAAAAGTTTTGTTCGCATTCTTTCGCATTATCAGCAATATTTGAGTTTATTGACCATACAATCAGTGATTCGCATTTCAAGAAATTCATTTTTGCAAAATTTATTCCAAAAATTACAAATGCTATCGAAAATCCAAAATCAAGTACGCAGCATTCTTTTGCAATGAAGTTCCTTCATGATCTCGGTGTTCTTGCAAGTAGAGATACAATTCTTGAAAAAGAATTGACTCCTGAGATTAAATCAGTGATTTCACAGTATTGTGAGCCATTTGATGAAATGATCCGCTCTTTTTCACCTGCAAGATGCGGCGAGCTCTATGATGATATTATGGATATTGCTGAAATTCCATTTGGAATCACGAGAACGATCTGCGATTCTCAAGAGTTGATATGATGCTTGCTTTCTATCCGACTGTTGTTTATATTATTTGTATGTTCGAATAAATTATATATTTGAAATTTTAAGAATCTAATTGGAATCATTTGCATTGTAATGTGTGAATGTGTCTACCCAAAATAGCCAAGTTCTGGAAGTTTTAATATATGTTATACAAGAAGTTGTCGATTTATACGTGATTTTATAAAAATATTGTAAATATGCAGGTTAATTTGGTCAATAAGATTATTAATATTAATAAATAAGAAATCAATAAAATGTCAAGGTCATTTGGCCGAGTGGTCTAAGGCGCCAGTTTAAGGCACTGGTCCGCGAGGGCCTGGGTTCGAACCC
>MRSU01000203.1:0-42887 GCA_008369845.1 Trichomonas gallinae
TTGAGAACAGCAGCGATAACCATGACCGAGGCCGAAAAAGTGAGTTTTTTAATAACGTACAAACCTCCGGGGGACATTTAAGTCCATGAATATTAACTTTGATATGAAAATATTTTGAAAAATATAATCTATATTCCTACAAGATATCATATCATATAAAAAAATTAGGGGTTTCTGCTGACACACTTCTAAACTTTCCGCCTTAAAAAAAATTTGCCAACAGAAAAGTTAATACGAAAATAATGATGCTATTAATAAATATGATAAGTTTCATGCGTGTTTATGTGAAATTGCTACGACTACAAATTTAAAAAAAAAAAATTCATGAGTTATAAGAAACATGTTCTCGGCATTGATTTAGGTACATCAACAATCAATGTACATTATATCGCACCAAATGGTAGTGGCCAGCTTATAAATCTTCAGTTCCAGGGACAAAATTATTTACCTTCACTGGTAATGATTGAGTCTGAAAACTCTCTATCTTTTGGCTATCCGCTTAAGAATTATATTGGCACAGACAAAACACCAAAAATCGTTTATTGGGCAAAACGTCTCATCGGTCACAAGTTTACTGACAAGTCTATACAATTCTTGAAGGACCATGTTGGTTTCAAGATAGTAGCAAACGAAAATAATGAACCAGTTATACAAGTCGATAAACAATTTTATAATCCTGAACAAATTGCAGCCATGCTACTCACACACGTTAATGAAACATACAAATGTGTCACGAAGCATGATATAGATGAATGCATTATTACTGTTCCTGCATACTTCAATGACTTACAACGCAGAGCTACGCTTCGAGCTGCTGAAATTGCAGGAATTAAAGTCAACAAGCTTTTCAATGAGCCAACAGCTGCTGCTCTTGCTTTTCACCAAGAACAAGAAGTAGATAAAATAAATGTTCTAATATTCGACTTCGGAGCCGGTACTCTTGATGTATCTATCGTTAATATCGATGGACAAAATTTCACTGTTAAAGGCATCGCAGGAGATACTGAATTGGGTGGCGCAGATATTGATCAGTATCTAATGGACGCTGCATTAAAACAATTTATCGATAAAAACAAAGGATACCAAGACTATTTAAATAATAACAAAAACAGTCCAGAAATAATGCGAATACATTCAATTCTTCGGAAAGCTTGCGAAAATGCAAAGATTACTCTCTCTTATAACTCTGCTTCTTCAGATATCATTGTCCCTAACTTCTGGAATGGCATAGATCTCGAATATAAAATTACAAAACATAATTTTATTAAGATTCTTGATCAACTTAAATTATTTGGCAAAATGATTAAACCGGTAAAAACTGCAATAAAGCAGGCAAATATCGAAGCTACTGACATTGGATCCATTATTTTGGTTGGTGGTACAACATTACTCCCATGCATACACGATAAACTCCGGGATTATTTCATAAGTCTTGGAGTCGAGGATTGTGATGGCCTTATTTCCACGATGGATCCGCTTACTGTCGTGTCAAAAGGTGCAGCATATATCGCCCAGATGGCAGCCGATAACAGAATCGTAGACACAGTTAGCGCGGGTAAAACCGTTCCTGCAGGTGCTAATAAGCTGAAAGAATCAGGAATTATCGCCATTAATGAGATACAGCAAATTACAATCGGAATCAAAACTAAATATGGCAAATTCCAGCCATATCTTATTTCTGGAAGACCAATTAATCAATCCAACCAACTCACTTTCAAGCTTGATGGCGAGTCAACTGTTATGGTCGAGATATATCAAGGAGAAAACCAAAACTGTTCCGAAAATATTCACATCAAAACAATAGAGATTAATAATATTCCTCGAGGAGCCGTAAACATGACAATTGTCTTCAAGAGTGATGAAAGTGGTGTGCTTCGAGTTAGAGCAATATGTAGTGATGCATTTGATAGGGAATTTGAAGTTGATACAAATGAATCACTTAATAGTGAAGCTGTTCGAAAAATGATAGAAGTAAACAAGGCTCTTTTTAAGAAACAAAAACTAGTAAACCAGGTAAACCAAATACTTGAACAGATTCACTCGCTTCTTCCAAAGCTTAGGAAGAAAAATTGGAAAGCTTTTCAAAAATACGATGAAGAAGTGGAAAAATTCACTGAACAATTTGAAAATAGAAAAGAAAATGAAAATATCAACGTTTACATTGATCTAGCAACAAAACTAATGAGAGAAATTCAAAATCTTCTTCGCTAATTTTTATTTTCATTTTCAAAATCAAATATTTCACCAAACATCAGTCTATCTAAGTATAATTTCCTGTAAAATTATTTATATTATAAAACTTATCTTTTAATTCTATAAAAGTAATAAATATTGAAAATGAGAAATTTGCTTATTGAAAGTTAAATATATCTCTCACAATAGATATCATATTTTTCAGCTGATTTCCCAAAAACTAAAAAAGTTATATTTTTAAACAAAAATCAGAACATTTGTGCTATTGTTGTATTCTACTTGTTTATTGTTGGCATTTGACTTCCAATGTAGCACGCCTCGATACGAAACAAATTAAATATTATTGTTTTGCATGAAAACAAACATTTTAACGTAAATCTTTTTATAATAAACAATTACATCAAGATGTAAAACTATTGAATAGACAATGATTTGGAAATCACTGAGGTTTGGAATCTTTGCCAGATAAAACTTTGTTTTCTGAATCTCTAAGAGTAATATTTTTAAGGTGAGGCTGTATAACATTCCAATTCTCGGTGAACCATTTGAGTAAAACTCTATTATCTCTCGAGGCATCTCTATCAAGTTTAATTTGTGGTGTTGTATGCATGCAAATGATCAATGCTATACTCTTTAACTCGCTATGCGTAACTCCTGCGCCAAACATCTGGCTTATAACTTTCCAAGCTTCTGAATTTTCGGAATCGAAGTCTGCTAGCCTTTTCTTTACTCTCGCAGCTTCGGTTCCATCGCCACGCTTGGTCCTCTTCTTACGGTCATCATCAGAATCGTAGTCTGAAGAATCAAAATCATACCTCCGCCTTCCCATGATAAAAAAATTGCCAAAAAAAAAATTTTTTTTGACCTCAGAAATTAAGTCATTATAAAAAATATTATATGGAAACCCACCATTTTTATACTAATTATAAACATTATTCCTCTTGAACATGGTTATTATAGTAACCAAACATCATGAAAACGAGTTTTTAATATCGAAATCTTTATTAATATATAATTTTTATCGACAATGATATAAAATCATTCGTGAAATGTTTATTAAAAGTCACTGTTTTTAGCAATGTAATAAGAAAAACCTCTAAATACGCTTTTTTAAAATGAGAAAAGTTTACAAATAAATAAGGTTAATTAAAATTTAATAACGTATTATTTCATTTTTTTCACTGAGTTTTCGCAAATGATAAATTTTTTTTGATCTATAAATATTTCCTCATTAAATGGCAAAGACAGCAATGTATTCGAAAACAGCTCATCTTAACGAGCCAATTAATGTTTTCCAATTAATTATTCTCTAATATTATTAAATTCAAAAAAAAATCTTCGAAATTTCTAAAAATGTATCGAAATATAATTTATTTATAACTAATAAAATCATTCAACTTTGTCCAAATGATCAAAGGTCAAAGATATTTTTTGATTTTTATATTTATTATATTTTCATCAATGACAGTTTTACCAATTAATACAAAAATCCATCACATAAAAGTAAATTAATCTAAATCAACCTAATTTCAAAAAATAAAAATTCCAAATTTATTTCGGTAAATTTGGGATCAAAATCTAGGCCAAATAAATAGCTATGATTATTTTGCAAATGTAACAAGAAGAAAAAAGATGTATATCAAAATTTAATTTTTATATCAAATATCTCATTGTAGATCATGACTTTTTAATTATTAATATTATTAGAAGGCATTCTATACTGTATGATTTATATGTTAGATTTGTATGATATCCATTAGTTATCCCAATAATCATCGAAAAACGACTCGTGGCACAAATTTAATTTTTTATTTTATTTTAAATATAATAAATAATAAGAATATTAATGATACAAATCAAAGACACATTTTTTGTTTTATTTTTTTATGTCGTATCCTGAAGGAATGAATATCTTTCATTTTGCCCCGACAAAAGGGAATCCATTCCAGACATTTCACGTTTCTGCTGATGATATTCCAGATGAATACCCTCAGTATCCTCTTCAAGCTCTTATTCCGCCAGAAAAAATGATTCTCAGGCATGATTTAAAGCTTCCAGTTGATAAAATTCGCGCATTTTCTATAGCTAACCAAGCGGAAATCGCCTACAAAATGCAACAATTCGGAGACTGCTATAAAATGGCTATGCATGCAATAAAAATCGATCCTTTCGCAATTGATGCATATAGAACCAGTGTAATGGGTTTTGATCAGTATCTCGAAATCGACCAGGCAATAAAAATCCTGGCTTTACGTGAAGTTTTGTATTTGGCTAGATTTATTCTCAAAGATCTTTGCAGTATGAAAGATGCAAACTTCTATGATTATGTTGTAGGTAGACCTTATTTACGTACTCTCAGCACTTTGGCTTATGAAGCAAGCAAAGGCTGTTATTTCGAAACTACACTAAATGCATACGAAGAACATCTAAGATTATGCGTCACAGACAACACAAAATCGCGTGCTAATTACACTGCGACATTCCTCGATGCTGTTTTAGCAACAAAGCGTGGAGAAAAATATTTCGCCAAAAGAACTGAAGAGCAATTCATGAAAATATTTACAGAAAAATTCGATTACGACATTTGTGATGAGCCAGAGAGTGTGTGGGGCAATCCAAAACGTCTTGATGACGAAAGGATTTACAGATACTCAATTATTCTACTGAAATACGCAAACAAAGACCCAGAATGGCAGACACTTGCAAAGAAAGAACTAAAGCGCGATCCACAATTCATTAAATACATATTATTCGAAGAAAAAATACAATGTGATCCAATGAACGTATTTGATAAGAATGGCGAATACTACTCAGACTACAACATTCTCGGATACGTTTTCGTCAGAGAAAACAGATTTTTGCCCGACTTGTGCAAGTTATTGCGCGGGAGGGTCAGCGACGTCCTAAGAGGCGTGAAAGAGATGAAGGAGAACATCAGCCCTCCAAATGTCGGACTCCCACAATGGGAACGCGCTGCGACAAACTCATTGAACGAAGCAAGAGATGCGATGAAGAAGAGAAACTTCCTCAAAGCAATCGACAGCCTGAACTTCACAAGGGATTTGTACAGCGGGAGCGTTTTCCCGAGCCAGCGCATAGACAAAACGAAGATTCCTTTTGCCGTGTTCTCGAACAGAGCACAATGCGCCGCGCAGCTAGGAATATGGAACCTTTCGAGAATTGACATTAGAATCGCTCTTACTTTGAATCCAAAGATTCCACACCTCTACAAGCTGCTGCCAAACATCGCAGACCACTTCTGCTGCCCGAAGATGAAGAAGAGGTTCTCTCAGTTCGCAGAAGAGGCAGCTAAGGAACACATTGACGCATGGTGGCAGACGACATCGAAGCAAATCGTTGGCCTTCTTTCTCTAAAAGCACTGATGGGCGAAAGACTCGGCTTGACAGAGTCACAGATAAACGAAGCTGCAGAAATCGGCATAGATGACTTATACACGCCAATTTCTCTTCCTCCAGAATTCAAGCTTCTCCCATGGCAGAAAGTCGAAGACCTTGAACTCACAGTTAAATAAATAATTATTATTTATCTCTGCTTAAAACTAATTAATTGTTAATGCTTCTTTTGTTGATATATTTTGGAAATTAATAGTAAATTCATGACGATTATTTGATGGAGCAGGAAATAATGCTGTCACAGCTATATTTTTATTAATTTGACTTCATGATTGTCAGAATTGAAGATAAAGAAGAGTTAACGATGTCATATCCAGAAATCATATGATATATAATGTTCCAATTCTCCACCAAAAAAAGTCAATAAAAATATTGATATTATTTCATTCTGGAATATTAAAACGATTAATGCTAAGATTTTAATAAAAACAAATAATTATGGCTCTGCAATGTCATCTTCTTCAATTGGTGGAGCTTGATTCTTCTTCGTTATGAAAATAACAGCAAAAACAGCAGCAGCAATGATAAGAACTGCAGCAACAGCACCAAAACCAATTCCAATCTTAGCACCATTAGTTAATCCTGCTTTAGAATCATTTTCTGGACTCTCAGTTGTCGTTGTATTCTTTACATCGATATTTGGTGTCGATTCTGGCTCATTTTCGTCTGGCTTTGATCCTGCTTCTTCAGTCTCTGGTTTGTTATCATCTTCTTTCTTGGGCTTTGGATTGATTTTTGGAATTTTGTCAACAATTTCTGCATTCGCTAAGAAACCAGCAATGCCAACTTCTCCATCTGAGCAAACGATTTTCACTTTGTGATATGAATTTGGCTCAAGCCCTGGAATTCCGTATAGTAACGAATGATAAAGCTTGAACTCGTCTCTATTCGGGACAATCATTGAGTTTGGATCGAACGGAGTCTTATAAGGATCTTCGCCTCCTCCTTCTTTCTTCTTATCGTCGTCATCTTCCTCCTTCTTGTCGTCATCATTCCAGTCATCACCATGCAGCTTCCTTGAGTTGGACTGATCACTTTCTTCAACGTAGCCGCCAGATGGTGGCTGTCCACTCAAATCACCAACAGATCCAACTGAGCCTGTTCCTGGTTCTGGGACTTCGACGTTAATTAATGGTTTCATTGCTTCGGGGTGAATGAAAGATGTGTCAACATGTCCATGAAGCTCATCATCAACGTAAATACTAAATGAGCCTCCATATTTCCATCTGTCGCCCAATATTGCGATGCTGTCTCCAGAGCTGTTCAAGTGGACATTGAATGTAATCGATGAATCTTTCTTCATGTGATAACCTTTTCCGTTGAAATAGATTCCATATGTTGACAATTTTGCATCACCTTCTGGCTTGATCTTCGTGTGTGTTGTTGGAATGATGTTGATAGAAGTGAGTGAGTTCATTAGAACAGGCTGTATTTCAGTAATTCCTGAACATTTGTCCTTTGAATTGCTGAGAATCGAAAGCTTCATTTTCCTGCATTGATAAGCTTTTCCTAAATCAATGTTATTCGATTTATATGACTCGAACGAGCCTTTGTAAATTTCTTTATCATCGCATGTTATTGAAACATCGCTGGTCATCTTACAGCCGTCAACAAATAAATTAACTTGATCGAAAATTATTTTATCTCCAAAATCGACTTCGTAATTTACTGGGAAGTTTTCGGGATAAACAACTATATCTTGATTAGTGTAGACGTAGTCGAATAATAATTTAGATAAATCCGCACCACTTTTTGGTGTTGGCTTCTCTGTTAAAGTGAATTTAGACTGATCATATTTGATGATTTTTTCTTCACCAAATAATCCTTGAGCTGGATCATTTTCAATTTTAGGCATGAATGGATTCAAGTCAACATCATCGAGTTTTGCGTTGATAAATCTTACTCTGTCTGCTGGTAATTCTTTAATATCATCATTATCTTTGTTTTTGTAGCCGACTTGGCCTGGTGTTTTTCCATTTCCAGCAATGTTTAACACAACATGTCTTAAGTAATATTTCTTGTCTTTTTCTAGGTTCATCCATTTAGTATTTGATGGGCTGATCCAGTTCCTGCTTTGTTTATCGAGTCTTGCGTATAAACACTCTTTATCTGTTTCGAAGTTTCCTGCAAATGGTTTTTCTGATATGAAAAACATTGATTTATCATCTGTCGCGAACCAGAATTTGTATTCCTCTGTTTTTGGTGGATAGAAAACAGAGTCAGAGACAGCAGCCCAAACAGGCCTTGATCCAACAATTCTCAATGAGTCTGTAATTAAAACTGTTGAATTATCTGAGTTTTCTTGTAATTTATCGTATGCTTGCTCTAATGTGATTGTGTTTTCGACTGTTAGATAACTTGTCTTTGAGCCAGTGTAAGTTTGCTTGACAGAAACAACGCATTTAGTTATTTCGTTGTTTGTTTTGTCTTGATAATTAACATAGAATTTATCGATGACAGATAAATCATCCAAAGGTGTATATCTGATTTTTCCATCTCCTAGATCATCCATTTTTCCTTTTGCACCTTCAACACTGACGAATATAAATTCATGTAAATCATTTCTTGACTGTGTGAACTTTACGAAGTCGAAAACATATGTTTCTCTGCAAGGAATGTTGAATGGTCTTGCAGTTTCGAATTCTTTGTCATCTATAACATATCCAGTTTGATAAACATTAGCAACAGGGTGAAATTCTTTAAGTTTGAGGTCATCTAACATGGAATTTACTTTATCTGTTATTTCATCTTCATAATTGAAGAGTTTTGGATAAGTTTTGAACATTGGCCTTAAATCTCTGTTGAATGACTTAGAAAATGTTAAGATTAGTTCACCAATGTATCCATACTCGCTCCTCTTATATAATGATTGAGTGATATGCGCTTTAAGAGCTTTTCTGAATGCTTCAGTCCCAAAATAATGGATATAGCATGACCAGAAAGAGAGCATGATATGCTGGTTAGTATTAACATGAAAATATGGATGTGCAAACCTATGCCACGGTGCTCCTGTGTAATAATATGATCCATCAATTGTATTTCCTCTGATTGCAGTTGTTTCTAAGCTCAAACAATATGTTATTAGGTTGATTACATTGTTTGTGACCTCAACATAGCCTCCAAATCCCCAATTTTCCTGATAATGATGATCATATTCGTGAAGCTGGCCCCAAATTCCCCAATTTATGCTGTCAGCATTGATATAACCTTTTGACCATGAGAAAGGAGCTTGAATATAGTTTGCTCCCGCATATGCGTAAGCAAGTCCTTTTCTTACGTATGAATCCACATTAATTTCTATTGGATGCAGGATATTTCCGAATTTTCCGCGTGAAAACCCTTTAACTTCGTTAACAGAGAAAGCTGTTCTCGAATGCGAACGCCAAAAAGCTAAAGCATCGTTAACTTTCTTGATATTACGAACATACGTACTCGGCATATGAATTACAGCGGCTCCTGTATCAAAAACCGCAAGAGGAGCAGGATATTTAGAAATTTCTTCTTCCCACTCTTTATCTGTTGTCGCACCATACCTGAAGTAAGGCATTCTTACACCACCCGTTATGTTGATCTCCAAGCCATCATTAAATGTATCTATTGGTGCTTCAATGTGCATTTGTCCTCCATAAGGCCAGGCGAACTTGTTAATACCGTAATCAAGCATAAAGCTGCAATATAATCGATCAATGCGTTGTCTCAGACCTATACCATTATCACAATGGCGATTAAAGTGTAATTTTACTCGGCCAATTGCATTCTTGGGTAACTCTATTGTAATAAGCTCGCCTGGTGGAGCGTAAATAGAAGTCCAGTGGAATCTACCGTATTTAGTATTCATATAAAATCTGAATTTATGTCTTGTTGCATTTTTAAGGGCTTCTTCATCACCAAGGAACTGTATAACACCTTTTGGATGTGCAAAAGAGTCCTCTTGTGTAAAAGTCGAATGACATCTGCAAAATTTTCGATTGATTATGGTATCTTCATCAAATAGCTGCTGCACTGTGCATTTATATGGATGTCCAGGCCATGGATATTGGTCTTCTTTGATTGGAGGATTCGAAAACCCTGATTCATTGATAAATTTTACTGTAGGAGTTGGAATATCGCCTAATATTTCTAATGAGTCATGGTTCTGTATCTGAATAGTGTCTGTTCCGACAAATCCATACCTGGATTTCGTATATGATAAAGAGAAAGAGAAAAGAAAACCAAACATCAATTTTTTAAACGAAATCAACAAAATTTTATAGAAAATTCGATATTGCCAAGATAATATGATATATTTCTCCGATTTTTGTTAAGTTCATTTAAAATTTTTGATCATCAAAAAACATTCAAAAAAAATATTTGAAAAAATGATAGTATATAAGATATTGATTCTTAATCATATTAATGTTAAAAACTGACATTTTTCAAAAATATCAAAAATCAAGTTAATTGAATAATTTATGATGATTGTATTTTGATTTTTGTGAAAGTAAAATTTTTCAATGTCATTCAAAAAAATTGAGCATATCATGGATTTATAAGAAAGAACATGATTTTAAAAAATACCGAGAAAAGTGACATTCTTTTATGTTTAAAACATGACAAATTGAATCAGCAAAAGTTGATTTCATTAAAAACAGGCATATTTTTGAAATCAGATGAGTCTACTTCCGATGTATGGGTGAGATATTACTTGTTCAAATCATTCAATCAATGCGATATTTCTGCAAGGCGACAATATAAACATCTACAATAGTCAATTTGAAGATGACTCAAACGGAACAATCGTTATCTATAATCATAGAATTCTGAAATCGTTTTGGGTGTTTCTATGATATAAGGCTTGGCTTCGTGTAAATGTGGAAATGTTGTTCTGTTCCAAAACATTGCTACTGCTAGTTTCTCACGACAATATATACAAATCTCGTGTCTATTGCTGTCAAAGAATGCAACAAAAACGCATCTATTGAAAAAAAAAAACTCATGAAAACGGGAAAGTTTTCATGTCAAATAATTTGTGTTACAAAACTTTGAAATATAATACTATTCTATATATGATAGTATCTGAGTTCTATTATAAGGCACTACATATTTTGCAAAAGCATTATTTTCAACTAAAAATCAAGAAATATGAATTCAATTTTTATCAATTCTATGAGTTATTAAATTAATTATAGTGGTTTCATTAGTGCAATCCATTTTATGCAAATTATTGGTTACATCATGCTTCAGTTATATTAACATTCATTTGAATTTGGAAAATCTCAATGGAATGTTATTGAAGCTTTTCGATTCATACTCATGCATATATTAAAGCCATTATACATAAATATATTGATTATAAAGACATAATACAAAAATATATAATAAAAAACAAGAAAATGAAAAAAAATAATTTCCAAAAGTGACAAAAAAGTGCCAATCTCTTCATCTCTGAACTGAAATTAAAAATGTTTGTATTCGTTTTCCTTCTTGCTTCTGTCAGCTGTGATGATGCAAATGACGATGACAGTTTCTGGAATGAGCTCTCTGACGAAGAAATAGTCGTTGAAGACAAAGTTCCAGGCAAATTATACGATAAAGCTCGCTTTAATCTTCCAATTGCAAGAAGACTCAACAGTCTTTTCCCAGAAGTAGCTAAGGCTGCTCGTGATCTTCAGGACGTGATTAATATGGAATTCGTCTACGAAGAAAAATTCCCAATTTTATATTTCCTCGATTCGCAAGATGTAGTAATAGAAAAGATTGAATTAGCAAAGAAATCACGCGATGAAATAAAAGCAATCCTTGTTTCTAGAAACTTCGATTTAAATCTTAAAAAGCCTCAGAAAACACCAGAACCAAAACCACAAACAGAAACTACACAAGAGGAGAAACTAAAAGAAGAATCTCCTTCAACACAAGAAATATAAATGCAAAAAAAAAAAGAAAATCATTCCAAATTACTAGAAAGTTATAATTAGATAAGGAATTTTCCTTATTGAACTATATTAATCTACATCATAGAGTTTTGTTATAAATAAATTCAAAATAAAGATTTTTTTACAACAAATATAAATTCGTTTTCAGCAAGTTCAACTTCGAGTACTTGATTGAATGCATGTTCGACTACTGCAGGTTTCGTATTGCATATAATAGAGTTAGCTACACAACTTACAAGAATGACAAAGCATTCAATGCAATGAGACACTCAGAAAGCATATGAGCAGATGAGCATGAATATGAACACGGCGTGATTTGGTCTGCTGAGAAAATAGCTTATATCTCAAAATGATTCGCTGTAAAAGAGCTGACGTCTACATTCGAGAATGTTGTTTTCGCATTCGACTTCATGGTCATCAGAATTGAAGATAAAGAAGAACTGAGGAAGTCATATCCAATAACAATATATTTCGTTTGTATTTCATGATCTTTATCTCATTGCTTTGTGGATCTTAACCTTCTTCTAACTCAGAATATGTTTTAAAAATCTATTAGAAACAATTTCTTTATAATTTAAGTATAGAATTAATAATGTATATTAACGTAAAACTCCATTAATTAGTGCTATAAAAATTAGTCTATGAGTTATGATACAAGCATTAAATTAGGAATTAAAAGAATAAATTCATAGAAGAAGGAAAAAATGTTTCGTTGCTCTTTTTTAGATCTTTGAGGACATAATAATGATTTCAATAAAAATAATGCAACAGCGATTTTTCTACTATGTAGAATTGATAGTCTCATCGGAAAACTGAGTGATCTGAATATTTAATTGAATTATGATCCGAGCATTAGATTAGAAAGCAAACGAATAAATTCATAGAGAATTAATATAGATATTTCTTCTGTTTCGTTGTTCTCTGATAGATCCTTGAGGGTAAAATCAGCTTTGAATGCATCTGTGGAAAGCAAATTGATGCTGCTTGTATTAATGATGCCTTCTGTAGAGATCAGTGATCTACTATATGAACTAAAATCATCGATATTAGAATAAATAATGAAAAATCTCCCTTTTTCTCCATTTCCTTTATCTGTGCTAAATGTTGTTCAATTTTTGAAGCAATCTTTAATGGTGCAGTATCGAATTGTCAGACTTCCATCTGCAACAAAAATGGCTCCAAATTCAGTTGAATACTATGTGTTGTTGATTATATTACAACATTCTTGAAGTAAATTTGAAGATTAATAATCCAAGCAAATATATATTTTTTGGCATGACTATATTCAAATGTAGAATAGTTTACAACTCCTTCTTGAGTGGATTCCCAAAAAGCAAATCAAGGAAATGCGCCAATATTATTTTTTGTAACATTAGATGACAGCATTCCAATGTTCCATTGTTCCTTGATTAGTGTCGCTTGAGCATTGGCAAATACTGGATTCAATAATAAGGTTATCTTTTGAAATTCCTTTGACTAATACTGTATAAGAATGGCAGCTGCATGCAGTATTAATACTGTATGATGAATCTATTACGGACAATGCATTTAGCACCACCAAAATCATCTCGTGAACAATTTTTTTAGGAACATGAAGAATTAATGATTTTCATATAATCTTTTTCGACGACAATTGTTCCATCTGAATCATCTTCAAATTGACTACTGTAGATGTATATATTGACGACTTCGTATGGAGAAAACTCGTTTTGATTGTATTTATTCGAACAAGTAGGATTTGGGGCAGGTAAGCCGTAGTATCTCTCCCATATATCGGAATGAGACTCATCTGATTTCAAAAATATGCATGTTTTTAATGAAATCAACTTTCGCAAATCCCACTAAAAACAAATGTCACTTTTCTTCACAAAATAATGTCACTTTTTGTAACTTGATGTTTGTCACTTTTAAGCATACGTTACTATTATCATGGAGGAGCAAATAGGTGAGTTATTTGATTCTCTTGCTAAAGAGGAAGTTCTTGAAGGCGAAATAGGTCATCAGAAGGCAATCGACTTTGTGATGATGAAGATTCATTTCCCGGATGATTATTCAAGAGAAGAATTAAATCATCTTCTTGAAGGAGTCGACAAACCAGAACAGTTCAGCAAAGATCAGTACGTGCAATATGTTACAAGCATTATTACAACAGTGAAGCAGGAATTAGTTCCAGATCCTGAATTACCAGATCCAGAAGACGAAGATGTTTTGAAATTGACACCAGATTTCATCGCTCAACGCTTATCTGACCTTCAACCGATCGAAGAAGGATCTCTTTCTTTCGCTTTCACTTCTTTCTCTGTTGCTGAAGCCGAAATCGTTGATATTGCAGCTTTAGCCAACTTCAAATCATTATTTTACATTTCTCTTAAGACAAACTCTATCTCAAGCGCTGCAGCTCTCAGTGGTTTGGATAAATTAAAAGAATTATACTTAACAGAGAACAAACTCGTCAACTTCGATGGAGTTAACCTCCCCACTTTGGAAGTGTTAGATTTATCGCAAAACAAATTCTGCGCATTAAACAGATTCAATACACCAAATCTTAAAAAGTTAAATCTCTCGCAAAATGCAATCAAATATATATCTCCACGCGCATTCGAACAACTCTCCAAGCTTGAAGAGCTCGATTTATCACAAAACAAACTTAAAGATTTCAAAATCGGAACATTCGCATATTTAGCTTCTCTCAAAATCCTAAAGCTCGATCAGAACGCTATAACAGAGTTGCCAAGTGTTTTATTCGCTGGAATGGATAATCTCGAAAATTTGAATCTCGGCGAGAATCAAATCGAAAAATTCCCAGCTCTCGAAGATCTTCCTGCACTCAAGATCCTCGATGTCCACTCTACTGCTATTCAGACACTAGACGACCTCAAAGTCTTGACAGGATTGAAGAATATGAACACAATAGTATTCGATGGAACTCCAGTCACATCCGCGGAAAACTTCAAGTCCGACATTATATTAATGATGCCATGGCTCGAAAAGATCGACGAAGAGCCAATCACATTCGCTGATCGCCAGGATGCACTGAACCTCGACAAAGAGCGCAAGGAGGCTGAAGAGCAGGCAAGAAGAGAGAGAGAAGAAGCTGAGAAAGAGGCTGCTGCTGCCGCAGCTGCTGCTTCTGAGACAACAGAAAAAGATGGAACAACAGAAGAGACGCAGGATACAACGGCCACAGAAGAAACACAGGAAACAACAACAGGAGATGAAACAGCGACATATGATGAAACGGGTACTTATGAAAGCTCTAACTAATTCTAAAAAATGTTATAATTTTTATTCAACTTTTTTAGATTTTTTTTATTATTATTTTTAACAAAACGACTTCAAGGTGTTGATTTCAATAAAATTTATGCAAGCGACGAATTTTCTTCTATGGAGTATTTAAATTCACGTCGGACAATTGAGGAAAAAATTGAAATATATAAGTAGTAGTCAGAATATTTATTTTTGAATCATGGTGCAAGCATTAAATCAGAAAGCAAAAGAATAAATTCATAAATAAATATTTTAGATATTTCTCCTGTTTCGTTGTTATCCTTTAGATTCTTGATGGCAAAATCAGCTTCGAATTCTCCTGTGGAAAGATGGTGAAGGAGATTGATGGAGCTTGTATTAATGATGAATGATGTAGTAATTGAAATACTATAATATGAACTAAAATCATCGATATTACAATTAATGATTAAAAGTGTTGTTCCATTTTTGAAGCAATCTTTAATGGTGCAGATTCGAATTGTAAGATTTCCTTTATGAATTATCTGACTTTTCGTCAAGTTTCATTCCTAAAAATTGGGCGAGCTCATAATGAAAATACACATAACATGCTCTGTTCATTTTTCTTATAATTTTATTGAAAGAAGAAAAGTTAATAATGCCCGGACACCGCTATTTTATGCTGTATTTTTTCTTCACAAAAGTATACAAAAATATGTGTGTATATCGAACAAAAAAGATAATAAATAGTATTCGCGACCTAAAAACATAGAGAATTTTAAAATAAAAATTTGACATGTAAATTTTAATTTGTCGTGTAAATTGACAAAAAGTAAAACGAAGACGTTTGACGAAAACGTTTTGAAAAAGAAAAAAAATAATGAGTAGTTGGTTAGAAGGCGTTGTAAGCGATACACAGAAAGAAGTCATTGAGGAACTCCAGAAGCTCGTCGAGGAGAAGGGCATCAAGGAGAAAGTTCTCGCTGACGCCCAGGAAATGGCGAAAGTTGCTGCTAGACATATCCTCGACGACTCACAGCCAGAGCTCCAGGCTTTCCCGAGCATCCCTATCGATGGAGATAAGGAGCTCCAGTATAAGCTTGTTCTTGAATTCCTTCAATCAGCAGGATTCAAATTCGCACCAGCAGTTCTCAAGTTCGAAAGTCAGCATCCTGAAATCGAAATAGATCGCCGCGAACTCGGAAAGAGCTTAAACCTCTGCACATACGATAGAACACCATATCTTGTACAACTTGTTGAAGAACAACTCAAGACACTTGAGGACTAATAAATTTTTGCTGCTTTGATTTTTATTTAGGTAAATACTTCAATATTTCGAATATTGGTGAAAATCGAATATTACAATTTCGTTATTGTGATAATTTCACACATCATTCTTTTTCCAATCCTATTTTCACATGAGAATAATTTAATATTGGTTAGTTTTGACGATCATTCAACAATATATTTTGAAATTCTTTCTTTTTAACAATATTCCAATATTAACTATGTGGGAACAAAGCAAATTGGATAGTTTGCTTATTGTCATTCTGTGAAATGCATATAATAAAGAAAAAAATTATGAAACAAAAAATCTTGAAGCAAATAGAAAATAATGAAAGATATAAAGTATGTTGAGATTTTAGACAGTTATTTGAGACAATATATAAACTATTCTCAAATAAAATAAAAATTAATAATTAATTTTTGAAGAACATAAGTAAATAATATATTGGGAATGCAAAATTCACTGTTTGAATGATAATGACGTGAGGAAGATTGTTCAAAGCTGGAATTGATGCTAAAATGCTTCCGCCAGCCAAAAACTGGAAAGCAATGACCAAAATCAAGCAGCCATATATCAGAGACCACTTTCTAGTATACTTGGATGCAGCTCTCTTGTGTGTAATTCTTCTAAGTAAAATTTCGATAAATTCTGGAGCAAAGGCAAAACCGATCGAAAGAACCATTAAAAGACGTGGATCGAGTCCGCGAAGGTATGTGAATGTGAAATAGAATATTCTGATCTTTTCTGCTCCGTTTGGAAGCGAAATTAAAAATCCGAGGATTCTTAAAACGATTGGTGGGATTTTGCCTGATGCGAAGTGTAATGCAACGCAAGCTATAACAACTGTGATGAATTCGAGGATTAATGATGTTAAAAACCACTCTAATTTGTATTCGTTTGTTTGATTGCGAGCATCTTGAATAATAACAATGAAACGCTCTTCAATTACCGACATTATGATTGATGTAAGTAGCTTGGTGACAAAACTGCAATAAACACCTTTTGTTGAAATATGAACTAAATAAGCGCACCAAAGACCGTGAACAATAGGAAATATTGGATAATCTGGTGTTTGCAGTGTGTTTTCGTATAACCAAGCGAAATATTTATTGCCAAGGAGAATATAATAAATAGTCTCTAATCCCATTTGTTTTCATTTCACATGTCAGCTTGCCAAAAGATTTAATTTTGACGAACTTTACATGTCAATTCTTTGGTAATTTTGTCATTATACGATTATTTTCAATTCAAATATTAAAATTTGTCAACTATTTACACGACAAAATATTGCGATTTTTGTCAATCTCGATTATTTTGAATTCAAATATTTTATAAACTTGTCATGTAATATTAAAATTTTGCCATCGACGATTATTTTTGATTCAAATATAGTTTATTTGACATAATCTGATAATTCAATCATTTTGATGTAAATTTGAGTGTTAATATAATTGGAACGCATTAAATTGCAGATAATATCCATGATGTTATTAGAATTCTAGTTAAAACAGGTATTCATGTTATTTTGGTGATTGTTTTGTCACTTGATTTTAAAAATATTTGATTTACAAGCAAAGAAAGTGGTTTGTTTATAAACATTTAGAATAGGATGTATGTAGTATCAAACATTAATTAATATCAAAGTTAAATATCTGGTTCGTCATCTTCTGCGCGAGGATCTTGAACTTTTCTGAAGCCACTTTGCTTGTTCAAGAGAGGCACATAAAGCCATGCGAATTTGATGAGTTTTCCATAAATAATAACTCCAATCGCCATCAAAGCGAATCCAATGAACCTGAGAATCATGTATCCCTTAAGTGGTTCTCCAACACCTGGGTGGCTGATTCCATAACTTGTGCCTCTGAGAGAATAGAAAAGAATTATTTCGACAAACCAAACAATTAAAGCTGCTGTGCCTTCAAGCATTGGAAGACGTTCTGGGTTGCTTTGAGATGTAACTTGAGCTGAGCACATAACACCTACCACAGAGAATCCTAAAACGAAGAATTCTGGAATGATCCAAAGAGGATTATTTTTGAGCATGATAAGTGTATCCCAGAGGTTCTCGTGGATGCCGTTTCCCTCAGGATCAATTGTTGAAGAATGAAGGATCGGAACAATTATCGCCATAACGAAGAAAAAGCCCCAGAAACCTTCCAAACCGACAATAAGAGCTGCCTTTGTACGAATCTTCCTGAAAAGTGATACTTCGAACACGTAAGTAGCCGCTTTCATGATCTGAGTAATAATTATCAAAATTAATGCAGTAATTGTTCCTTTAGAGTAATTTGTCTCGATGAGAGAGGCTGCATAAATGAAACAAATCGCGGCTACGACAAAAATAATCGAGATCCAATGATAAAGAACGATTCTTTTGCGTCCGAAAATAGCTTCAATGAGGATAGAAAACACTAAGATGATGCATTGTAAAGCCTGATATGTCGAAGCATCCAAGAATAGCAAGCAAATGTTGGCCAGGCCCATTTCCATGACTCGAGCGAATCCTGGGATAGCGCATTTCACGTAGAATTTCCACCTGTTCTGCTTTTCTTCTTCTGAGCCTGGAATATAATTTGTATCAATTGCTTCTTCTTCAATTTTGATCTTTTTGACGATTCGATAGATGTCGTACCAGATAAAAGTCAGCGCCATGCCTCCGAAACCGATGATTGTTTGGAACCAAGGTTTTGAAAATTGATGGATCGGATAAATAGAATCACCAGTTCCGTATTGTTCGAACATGAACTTGTTCAGAATCGTGAGTATTGCCGAACAAGCGATAACGTTTGGCATGGATGCGATTTTTGCGAATCGTGAGGCTTCCAATACCATCGAAAATTATGACAAATAACTTTGTTTACGTGTCAAAATGTAAAAATTGAATGCATTGAAATATCCGCTCTCAATTTTTAAAGATTTTAAAATTTTGAATGATTGGATATGGAAATAAGCAAAACCGAGAAAAAGTTTTTATATCCATCCTAAAACAACTACATCTATTTAAACAAATTACAAAAATAAAATAAATATTTTGTTTCGTAAAAATCTAATCATAATATAGCTATGTCAACATTTTCATTCTATTAGCATTTTCATACTTAATGAATTGATATCTAGTAAATATTATTAGCACACATAATTGTTTCTACATCATGAAATTAATGGAAATGTTACATATATAAATGAATCTAACATCATAAATAGCTATAGAAACTATTAAAATTGAAATATGAATATGAAATTCTTCTGTTTTTCATATGTTTTGAAAATTATTAAGATAAAATAAAAAATAATGAATAACTTATCGTAAATATTTGAGATATAATCATTTACATAACAATATATTTATTATTTCTAAATAAAACACTAATAATATTAATATAACAAAACAAAATAATATTAAAAAATAAAAAAGAATTAAATATTACCAGAAAGGCCTCCATGTTGAGTGTTGCTTTGCTAAGTTGTATTCATTTGTCGCTGAGTCAATCAGATTCTGTATATATGAATCAATATCTGATGTTTTCTCATATAATACGTCAAAAACATCATCCAATATCTTCTTCCTTAACTCAGCATTCGGCTGACTCTGGTATGGAACGAATGGTTCTTCAGCCAACAAATAAAATGTTGGAAGAATTAAATAAGCGAAATCAGTTAAAATGTGCTGTATTCTCTTGAAGTATGGCTTGAATAACATTTCCACTCCACCAATTCCCAGTGCATGAGTAATCATTGGTGTCAGTCTAAATGGAACTTCATCTGGATTCTGTATATTGTTAAATCCGGCTTTGAAAATCAGTGAATAATCTATCATAGATATTTCGCCACTCTTCACGTTAACTAATATATTTGAAGGACAACGTCCACCCATCCAAGCTAGAGAACCAAGCGAACAGCAGAATGAATAAGAATTTGCAAATGCAGTCCCTTGTTCCAGCCATTGATCTGATGAACTAGACATCGCCCAGAAAGCTTTTCTTAGGTCATCATAATGTTTGGGAATTGTATTCAGTATTTCTAGTCTCTGTATAGGCCTCAGCAAGTCAACTCTTTGTATTGATTCTGCCGCCATATCTCGGACTTCTATTGTATTCTCTGATCCACTCGTTTGCCTGAATTTTGCAATGACTTGCTCCAGAAACATCAGTTCATGCGAATGCTGAAGTAATGTGATATTGTTTGCAATTGGTGTGAAAGTACTGATCGTGTAAGGGAAGCCAGCACTGTTTCCTAATGTTCTCCTCAAGAACAATTTAACAAGTGTGTTAAACTGTGCTGCTCTTACGTGGAATGTTGCACCTTCATGGACTCTGATCAAGAATATATATTCATTTCCATCTTTTCCTATAAATGTTATCTGCCTTGGCCTTGTTTTAACTGGAATGACTTGAAGTTCGTTTTTGACGGTTTGCATCGGCTTTGACATTCCAGGGATTAATAACTGTGAGTTTTCAAAAGAAGGTGAAGAATCCATAACATCAGATAATCTCACTTTTTCAAGTCTTCTAACAAAATCTTGGCAATTTGATACAATCTGTTGTGCTGCTTTGTTCACAAGTGAAGCTCTCATTTGTGGATTCTCGAACTTTGGATCTTTAGATGTCATCGTCATAACAATTTCTTTTATGTGGACTTCGTTGAGTTTATAGAATAAATGATCAAGATTTGATTTAGCTCTGTTGTCATCTGTGAGCAATGAATTTATCAATTCTCTTGATGTTTGCAGCCATTGTTCGAAAATTGTCATTGAAGACAAAGAAATCATTTTCTTGAACAAACCTGCTTCAGAAAATAAAATTGAATTTTCAACAGCGAATAAATTGAAGAGAGAAGCAAAGCACGTGTTGTTCATATGCTGTTGATTGTCGTTTATTGCATGAGCATATATTAAAACATTTTGAGGCTGCGAACGATAAATTTCTACTAAAAATGATGTTGCTACTTGTTGTGCAGCAGGTATTGGCGAATAAATGAAAGCAAACAACTGTGGAATCACTTCAGCCATCTTCTGAATTGGAATCGAATTCATGAAAGCTAATGATGAATTGAAAATCTCTGGGTCTCCACTAGTTAGGAAGAATAATGAAACTGCTGCACATATGTCAGATATTGCAACAAAAGGTTGTTGCTGCAAAACGTTCGAATATGACTTGATTGCTTCGATTGCGTATGTCTTTTGAGCTGGATTGTTCCTGAAAAGATAATAATTGACGACAGCCCATTTTTGTGTAATATTGATTTTCCTCAAAGGCAAAATTTCTCTCAACAAAACTTCCAAAGATTGTAACAATTCGTAATCAAATATTGCATCATTCAAAACATACTCAACGTACAACATTATCTGCGTGAAATGTACTGGTTTCCTGTTTGGATCTGTCAGTAATAATTCCAATCTATCTAAAACTTCATCTCTTTGATTCTTAGACCATAAATAATGCAAATAAATATTCGCAGGGACATGATCGGAAATCGAATTTTCGAGATCAAAGTTTGGATAAAAATGCTTAAAGAATGCTTCAAACATTGAGTATTTCTTCTCATTTATAGTGATTTCGAGGAACTTGTTGAACTGTGCTTGATCATCATTCATCATAATCATCCTTGGACTGATTAAATTCATCCAAACTAATGATGTTGGTTCAGCATTTTGCAGTCTTTGTTTCCACATGTCTCTTGGAATGTTTCCTTTCGTTTCGATGATTTCTGTTAGTTCATATAGATACTGGCATGTAACAACGAGTGGATAAATCACAGGATAAGGCGATTTGAAGTTCAAACTGTGTTTTGTCGCAATCATTTCGAAAACTTGCTTGATAATAATTTTCGCGTCATCATATTTTCCTAAAGTAATTAAAGAAAATGCTTTTGTAGTTAAGTTCTTGATTGTTGGCTCTGTTTCGAATGATGAGTAAAATGCTAATATTGATTTATCAGTGAAAAACGTTGACTGTGCAAAAGACTGAGAAATTTTCGGCATGCATTCTTTGTAATTATTTAAGACATATGAACTCATGTTGATAATATCGTTATATTTATATAAATTCTGAGCGCAGAAGATGTAACCTATGAGTTCATTTGGTGATACTTTTTCCCCTGAATCCATTTTCTTTTGGTATAATGGGAAAGCTTCATCCCACATTTTTAATGTCAGCAAAAATTCTTTCGAAATCGGTTTATTCATCATTTTGATCAGCGGACTCATATCCATTTGATGGGAGACTTCAGATAAAAATATGGCAAACTGTCTTAGTGTTATTTCGTTTTTGTCTCTCATGTAGTATTCGTGGAGATGATGTAAACCGAAAGAAATGCTTCTAGATCTTATGCATATATTTATGAAATCCTTTGGATCAAACTGCAAACCGTTTCCAACCCTTTCCAGTTGTTCTATTAATGACACCAAAGTTCTTAAAAGATTATTCGGCATCTTAGGATTCTGCAGTGAAATTGAAAGTTTTTTGGATAGCATTGATTTTTCGCTCGTTGTCAGTTCAGACCAGCAAGTTGAAAAAGCGGCTGGAAACAGATAAATAGCGAGTCTTTTGTGTGCAGCACTTAATTGGCTGCAGCATGAAATAGTTGAACAAGGCGAAGTAACAATTGCTGTGCTTATCAAATGCTGGTACCAGTTTTGCCAGTGCTTTGGCGTGTACATTGCGTCATCATCGAAACATTTCATGAACATCTGTTTAGAACTACTGCTGGAAATAGAACTGTTGCTTCTTGATGATCTGACACTGTCAGACGATGGCATTTGTAAGTATTCAACTTCACTTTTAGTATTTTGTCTTACTAAATTCATTATCCTGTCGAATTCTTTAGCTGCTCTTTCATCTTTCTGCAAAACATCGAAAATTCTGTGCGCGTAATAATTAATATTTTTGTCGATGATAAAAATCATGATTTTCAAGACACCTAAAGCAATATTTTGCACGTAACTTTCCTTGTCGACGCATAAAAGAGAAACAGCTGAAAAAATCACTCCTGCATAAGGATTAGGGTCTGTTTTCTGTATCAATGATTTGAGAGTCTTCAATGCTGTTACTTTTATGTTATTTGCCATGTAAACCATTGATATTGTGTTGCAAATCTGTGGAATGAATAATTTGCATAATGATGGGAAATATGAACATAAAGTTGCTGATAATTTTAGACAACTGTCTGCTAAAAATGTGTTTGTTGAGATACTTGATGAAATTGTTCTTCTTATTCGAGAAACTAAAGGATATAAAAATGGAAGAAAATCATTACCAAGGCCAACAACGATGCTCGAAATAACATCAATAAAATAATTCAAGTCTGGTACATCCCATTGTTCATAGATACAGTTCAGAATTGACTCAACGTGTGGAAACATTTGCTGTTTTGCGACTAATGTCAATGTTTTGAGCTGTTTTATTGACTCTATTCTTGCTGTATCCGTTGATTCTTGAATGTGAGTCAAAATGATTGGTATGATTTGGCTGAGATGCTCAGAAGATTGAGTGGACATCATGGAAAGTGTTGTAATGGCAGTAGATAAACTTTGTGTTCTAAAATTTGACAGATATTTGTCATTAACCATTTCCATCAATTTTGGGAATATTAATGACCCGTAGTACTCATTTTGTGATTGTTCTCCGCTATTTGGCTGTATCGTGTCATCAGCCCTAGATGCTCCTGATTGTTCTGAAGGAACTCTCTGTGGACTGACAGCTCCACATTGTCCAATAAATTCCAGTGCTCTGACTTTCAAGCTTTTTGACTCGCTGTGTGCTGCAATAGAGAGTAAAGCATCCAATAGCATCGGAGCAACACCATATATATTTGCTGTAGAAGCTGTCTTTTTGACGAATAATGATAAAGTGTCGATTACCAATTTCTTTATTTCCTTTGATGAATATTCTTTTAACAACGTCGTGAAAATCGGCAAAATTTGTGTCAAATAAGGTGAAATACTTTGATGATTAACTTGTAGAATTCCTTGAATTGTTTTGATAAGATTTATTGTTAGCTGAGTTTCAGCTTCACTGCCTATAACTGAGTTCGTTGTGCCTCTAATAGACAATAGTTTAATGATGATAGGAATCATGGTTGTCGCGTAGATAGGAAATAAAGTTGCTGAAGCTTCAATCAAAGCTGGTAAACTTTCTGTAGCGTGTGCACGTTCAAACGAGCTTGCTGAGCATTGCAAAGCGTATAAAGCATTGATTAACGCATTCCTTAATATGGAATCTGATCCAATTGGTGAATATTTGCGCGTGTTTTTTAAAACTTGAAAACAAAAACTTCTAACTTGAGGTGAATTGTCATTAGCAAGGTTTTTAAGGAATTTGAGGAATGGATCATGAGCTAGATATGGATAATGAAGATGATTAAATGAAGAAATGATGGAAATTCTTACTGTTAATGAAGTATCTGATGCTGCAATTGCGATTAACTGTTTTAGGACTTTAGAGAACTCCACTGGGTCATCTGAAGGTAGAATATGCAATAAAGCACGAGGAGCAGCTGCTCTTAAGTCGTCATTCTTGGCAAATAAATATTTTTTAACTTGAGGAACTAATTCTGGATTATTTAGCATTGGAAGCATAGGAATTAATTTTAATGCATGGATAGAATAATCTGATAAAACATTAAGCGCCAAAAGAACTTTTTCAATAATCACATTCGAATGATCTTCCCAAAATGTTGAATTTCCTGTTTGAAGAAGTGGAAATAAGTCAAGGAAATTTGGTGTAAACAAAACACCAGAAACTAGCTGCCAAATTTCAACGGATTTCGAAACATTCAGACTAGAATCGATTGTTAGTATTTTCTTGAGTAAAGATAAGACTGATTTGATGTTTTGAATGTCTCTTCCCTGGACAATTTTGATACATTCAGCTAAAATTATCGAAATATTTTGAATAATCGGATCAGGAAGAAAATCCAGCAAAACACCGAACATTTCGCATACTGTTGGAACTAATTCGCCTCTTTCTATCATTTTTATCATCGAATTAAAAACATCAGTGAAAAATTCAACATGAAAAATCGGAGGATCAACAGCTGAGAGCAAAGCGCGAATCATAACGCATTTCTGCTTGAATTTCCCTTTCGCTTGTTCTATGTGCGGAGTGATTGTGTAATAAATATCGTATAATGCTAATTCGAAATAATGTGGCTTTAATCGTAGTAATTCTGCCATGATCGAAGCAACAGCTGGAGATGAATTTACCTTGAAATCGTGTATGTGATTTAAGCATAATTGCATATATTCGTTAAATTGCTCTCTTAAATTATAAGCTTTAGTTTTTATCAATGTAATGAAATATTGTGTTAGTACTTCAGCATCTAAGTTCTGTATTTCGTTGTTTGATGAAAATAAAAGATTCCAAAGAGTGACTTGAATTTCTCCTGAATTTAGAATAAAAAATGTTGGTAATAATGACGAATATTCTTTTATCATGTGTAATGCAATGATTTGGTTGCCTTTTTTATTGTCTACTGTTAGTAAATTCATTCCATAGGATAAATAAATCGAAGCTAGACTGGAATCTGTTTCTAATTTTTCCGCAGAAATCTTTGCTATGCAATACGCAGACAGATGAGCTGTCTCATAATCGTCTGTTTTCATTATTAGCTCGAAAAACGATTTTAAAATATTGTTATCTTGCTCGTAAAAGTGGAATATTGTTAATAAAATGATTGCTATTCGT
Source organism: Trichomonas gallinae (assembly GCA_008369845.1). Taxonomy (NCBI): domain Eukaryota; phylum Parabasalia; order Trichomonadida; family Trichomonadidae; genus Trichomonas; species Trichomonas gallinae. The sequence goes on from MRSU01000203.1 coordinate 25,716, forward strand.
TGGATATTGGCAGGTGTCCGTATTTTGCATAGTGATGACGCATATTCTGTCGAAGCATTCACCCAATTCTTGATATCTTCTTGCGGAAAGTACTGCAATCTTTGTATCATTCTCGTCCACGTGATATCAGCATACCTCCTAGTCTCGTTAAAAGATGCAGGGAAGTGAAAAGCTTCGAGAACTGCCTTCAATTTTAGGCAAAAGTCGTCACTTTTGAAATTTAATACAATTAACCACCTTTTAAAATTTTGCTATGTAAATAATTTACTTGTCAAATCTATCAACTCATTATCACTAAAAAGTATTATATGAAAAGCATCGATATAATATTTATATTCATTTAAGGTTTAGTAGTAATTTTGCATTGTATGATGTATCAAAAGATCAATATATAAATGATTTTTGGATTCATTATTAAATTTTTTTGTAATGTAAAATTGAATTTACATGGCAAAATATTTTGATGCTTCATTCTATGAATAAAGACATGAATATTGTGAGCTAAAAATATAATATTTTGTATATTGATGTGCTACAAAAAGGATATGCATGATTACAAATCATAATATCTATAATATTGAAATCAAAAATATTAAAATTTATAAATTTCCATTTGTACTTGACAAAATGATAGACTAGGAATATCTAATTAGAATTAGAAAAATTAATATATTGTCATGAGCAAATTAATCAATTGAAATTTGCTTTATGATATAGATTTTTTGATTTCTTTGTATGTGCATATTATAGACAACTAGTTTATGTATCTATCATATTATGTTTGGTAGTGTAATATTGGTTGTATTATGAGAAAAATTATGATTTTTGACACTGACAAAATTAATTTTCCAAAAAAAATCGAAAGAAATAAAACAATAAAATGTCTGTTAATTCGTGATTAATTTATTTTTGTCAAAATTTTAAAGTTTTTGATGTCGAAGATTCCGGATTCGGAACTTTCGAAGAAGATAGATCATATTAGATTCGAGACAAAGAGAATACAGGTGATGATTGCAAATAATGAAGACAAACTTAGGGCTACAGACGAATGCTTTAAAGAGGTTCAAGATAAAATTCGCGAAATTAACAATGCAAACAAAGAAGCACAGAAAGAAATGGATAGAATAAAAAGCATTAAAAACAATAAAACAGAAGAACTCGAAAAACAACTTAAAATAAACTTGGCCAAAATTAATACAGAGCATCAGAGAGTTTTAGAGCGAAAAATGCAACTATACGAGCGCGAACAAAACTGTGCATATGATATTCAGCAATTAGAACACAATTTAAAAGAATCTTTGAAACGCAAACTAAGAGAACTCGAACAAAAGAAGAGAGAATTACATCAGGCAGAGATAAATCTCATGCATATGCAACATGGGCAAGAAGAATGCATTAAATACATTCTTTCTAACAAAACATATTTTAATCAAAATTATGATGAAGAAGAACAATATTACGAAGAAGATCCTTTCGAATATGGCTCTGATGACTCATTTGACGAATTAAACATAAGAATGTATGAATTACAAAGAAAACATATTGATTGCATTCACAAAATCGATGCTTTAAAGAAGAAACAGAAAATATTACTTGATATGAAGAATGACTTCCTTAAATCAATTGCTGAAGAAAAAGAAAAACAAAAAACATAAAATCAAATATCAATTATCAAAGAATTACTTAATCAAACAAGCATATCTGGAGCACAAAATGCTATATCTTCTAATTAATAGTAATGAAACATACTATTCTCGTTTAATTATCAAAAGATCAATTTGAATCTTACCAAAACAAATGTAATTTAGCGCAAATCATAACATTTTGATAACTAATACAGTTGAATGATCTTATTTCTCAGGTATCATTAATGAATCATTCAAATATCAAAAATTTTTCTATAATTTATCATGAATGATTGTCTAGTTGATACAGACTTAGTGTGTCTGCATAAAATAATGTTATTTACATAAAAAGAATAAACAAACAATTTTAAATATAAAACAACAAAAAGTTGATATGTATAATATACTAATCTTTGTGATAAATTCTGTTCAAATCTTCTGTGTATTCTGGGAACTTCTTGATAAGAGGCTCCGAATCTGGGAGAATCTGAATTATTTCTTTATGATAACTTTCTGGTAGAAGAAGCAAAGCTGCAACAAGCAAATGTGACTTAGATGTATCGAACCTAGTCAGCAATGCCTTCATTTTGTCTTGTTTTCCTGAATCAAAATATGCTTGAAGGACTTTAACGACTTCTACTAGTGAAAACGGATCTGATAAGAATGTCATTGATATGGAATAAAGCTTTTGAGGCTCATCTAGGAACTCTGATAAAATTGTTGCAAGAAAAGGATGCCTTTTGAGCTTAAGCTCACCTACTTTGTAATTACCAGCAAGAGAAAATGAGCAAACTCCAAGAATGAACTCACCAACGAATTTCTTTCGTAATGGAATCAATCTCTTGTGAACGTAAACGTAGGATTTTTCTTCTGTTAAGATAAATATGATGGGTGACTGCTGTGTAGTCATAATATTATAGACATTGTCGGCAATTTTCTCGTCTGAGCAGAGAACTGTTAATTTTCCATCAATAAGGGTTAAAATTCCATTCGAGAAATCATATAATGCTCCATTAGAGATTCTGCATGCCAAATTGTGCTTTTCGACAAGATTTATCTTCTGTTTGTGAATAAAATATAATTCAATCGATTTCTTTGTGCCGACAACTAATTTGGACTCAACATGGGTAACAAATACGACTGGAGCTTCAAGATTTATACTGTGAACGATTGTAATCAAATCTGGAGATAATAATAATAATTTCCAAGAATTATCTGTTTCTTCTTGTGCGATGGCAACGAAATATCCCTCTTGGAACCACAACCCTTGGCAAGAGTTCAATCTATCGGCACTGAAAACCCATTTTGCTTTTTCAGCGCTATAATAAGCGAAACCACGCTTTCCTGCAATAACTATGTAATTATAATCAGGAGAGGCAGCTGCATATTTGATTGAAAAGCCTCTAGAAATCAATTCTTGTGGTCCATCAATTGTTGATCTTTCGCAACCGAAAATAACCTTCTGACTTGTATGGAAAACTAATGACGGCGAATATAAGTCTGTCATTGCAATGTCTATTAGAATTAGTTCGTTTGGAAGAGCAATAATTAATTGTGCGTAATCCCAGATGAATTCGAATGATATACATGAATTTGGATCGAATTCTATTTCGAGGTTTGTCTTTGTTTTACTTCTATTCTTGTAATTAATTATCAAAATATCTCTTTCATGAGAAAGAGCGAACATATATGGTCCCCTGCTGCTCCATACGCTGCGGACACAGTTTTGCGCTATCTTAATCTCGGATGTCGATCGAGTTAAATTCGTGATATAAGATAAAACTCCATTACTATGCAAAATCGACAGAGCCATTGAATCAGGAGAGACAATGAACTCTTTAGTATTGTTGTAGCTTGTGTATGATATCTTTAATGAAGTGCTTTCGAAGACTCCGCCTAAATGAATCGGTGCAGTGCCGAATCTTCCATTTTCGAAAGACATCAGAGCAACACCATCCACTATTTTGAGGCAGTTGATGGCTGCTCCATCTTCTGATAGTAGATTAAACTCGCCTATGCATTCTCCTGTTAATGATATTGTTTGAATTATTGGCCCATTTAGCGCAATTGCAATATTATCATCAACTATGGCTACAGCTGTTATCTCTACTTTAATTGGTACATAGACAGAGTTAACAAATTGTCCATTATCATTTATTGATAATATTGAAATTAAGTTTTTTTGAGTAACTATTACGAGGTATTTGCTTGATATCCACTCAAGGGATACGAATTCACCGTAATCTTTAAATTTTTCTTCGGATAACTTAAAAACGGAAATGACTTTATCTGTAAATTGCAGGGAATTTATGAGTTTTAGCTCCCTGTATGTCATGCATGCTGTGAACTTCTCATCAGGGGACCTTCGACACAGTTTTACTGGTGCATTCCAGTCAAGTTTAACCCTTGTAAATCCATTCACAAACATTTTTTGTTTTGTAGAAAAAAAAATTACACTGAATCAAATTTTTTTTTGTTTTTCTCGCCTTATTTAGTGATAATAATTAGTTTTTAATTAAAAAATTTTCACTTAGGATTTAAAAGATGAAAATATTTTTATAAAACAGTCATTCAATGTAATAAAAGAAAGAAGATTTTGAATGCAAGAAGTTTTGAGAAGAAAAACACGTTATTTTAAAAAAGCTAAAAAGCAAATTCATGTGTATATCACCAGAGTGATTTTGATCCAATTTTTTCCCCATCGAAAAAATTATGAAATTGCAGTAAAACAAGCAACTTCTTATAATGAGCAGTGTAAATTTGATCAAAATAATTAGTTTTTGAATGTGAAATATTTTTGACAACAAAAAAAATTTTACATGTCAAAAATATTTAACCTGGATTATTTTCCATTTTCATTGCAATATGTTAGTCAACTTAACTGATTTATAAGCATCATTATAAAAACAATGATGGTTTCTATATAATTATTTTAAAAAAAAACAATTTTTTCTTATTTGGCTCATATACGAAGAAATTATGATGCATTTCCTTATGTGTTGTTGCTTAGAAACAAAACAAACCAAATGTTAAGAATTAAAACATACAAATTTACATAATATATAAACATAAAGGCAAAATTAGTTGTCATCATCAACATTATCGACATATACAGGGATATAAACTCTCCATTGGTTGAAAACAGAGAAAAACTTGTTTGCGACTGTTTCTGGTTTGACTTTTGAGTGAATAATTGATCTACAACTCTCTGGGCTTGTATTAAGAAGGAAGTCTAAAACCTCGTCGAATGTTATGTTCGCATGAAGATCAGTGAATGTTTTATAAATCCATTGCGCGAATGGCTGAGCTAGTCTATTTATGTGTAGTTTCTTAATTTCTGGGTGAATTTCAATTTCTTGTTCCAAAAAAAGCTCGTAATCCTGAACTGAGCCGAAAGAGAACTGAGTATTCGCAATTTTGAAATCTGAAAGGCTCTGTTTTGCAATGAAGCATTTATTGATCCTTGCAAGAACGTTATTAAAAGGAACTTGATTATTTGTCCATAAAAACCAATTCGGTATCGGAGAAGCTGTCTGTGTTGCATTGCTTAAAATTTCCCCAACTTGATGCGTTAATCCTGTGGTTCCATCTAAAACTGTTGCGTGATTATCAATCATTCCTGTGTCATACCAGTATTGTAACATGCTGAAATCGAGCGGTCCAACTGATCCGATCCTATCGTCTTGGATACTATATGCATTTATCTTTCCAATCATGATTTGCGTCGGATTTTGATAATCACTCATTTTTTTTATTTTGTAAATTATATACATGTCAAATATTTTTATAATATTGACAGACTCTAAAAATATTATCAATATATTATACATCTTCTATTTTATCATATTTCATTCTTAATTTTGTTCAATAACTAATATACAAAAAGAGTTTTGTTATTCATTATCAAGCTTATAATTGTCCTCGTCTTGGCCTGTGTATCTAGATATTAATGTGTTTCTGATAATTTACCAAATTTTTCCAATGATTAAAAATATGTCACTTTTTGCAAAAATTTTTATTATTTTTTTTCCAGAAAAAATTATGAACGTCAACGAAATCATGCAGCCAATCATTAAACTTAAGGAATCTTTAGAAGATCAAGTGATAAAAGCTGAGTTTTACAAAGAGAGTCTACAAAATACCGCAAAATCATTAATAAATTAATAGATTATTTCAATAAATTAATCTTGAAGAGAAAGTATGCTTTCTTTTTAGAGTATTATTTGACAAAAGGAGAGTTGTGACAATTTCATCAAGTTTGTTGACGAATTATGCATTTGGGACGCCAATAATTATTATACTTTCTCAGCAGCGAAATCTATTTTTGTTTCACCGCAATTTATAAGATTCATTGAAAGTGTAGTCGAAACTATATCAGTTGATCTGACATTGATTGAAAAAGAAGATGATGCAATAAAATATTGGAATGAATTTACAGAAAACTTCAAATCGAAAATTTCCCACATAAATTACTTATCTTATACAATACTTAAAAAGAATTATGCCGTTGAAATGCTAAAAAAGCATTTATTGAATTAGCAATACAATCTCCTTTAATTTATGGACTTTATCCTGTTGAAATAGCACTAACAACTGAAAATGAACAAATAATACTTGATGCTGAAGTTATAATCGATCAAATCAATGCATTGACATCTATACCAGGAGCTGTGAAAAGGAGTTTGACAATTTCAGGTTTACCAAACTTTGAAGCAATTATTAAAGCTGTCTTGTCGTAATCAGCTTTTACATTGATATCTATTTCAGGCACTGTGAGATTATTTGACAACTTCATGATGACCATTATATGAAGCCCAAAACAAAGCTGTCCTGCTGAAACTGCTTTTTGTGTTGACATCAATTCCAGGAACTATCAGAAGGTATTTGACTACATTGCGAAACCCCATTTGATGAGGCAACAACCAAAGCTTCATTCAAATTTAGATCTAATTATGGAATTTTGACAAAATATTTAATTTTTGAAATATCATCGATAGAATGTATTGAATCATATTCGATGCATTTGCCAAAGTTATTGAGATGTGTGTTCCTATAGCAATCATTGTGTGTATCGATTGAACATTGCCATCGTTAATATCATCCATTTTTTACATGTCAAAAAAGTTAAAAGAAAGTCGGGTCTGATTAAATTAAGCAGGGGTCACGAAATATAAATTTTGGTGTATATAGCATAGAAATATGATTTATATTTTAGATTTGTTGCATTTGGTGGATTTTGATGAGTTTTTTTATGCAAATTTGAAATAAATTATGATTTTTTGATAAAAAAAGGAAAATGAGTGGTTTTACCATTCCTCGGATGATTCATCATTGCTTTCATCTTCTGACTCTGACTCTTTGACAGCCGCACGAATCGAAGCCATGTACTGTAAAAGCTCACCTGTTGAGAGCTGGTTAGGATCGATCTCCTTTGGCTTGATTTCATCCTTAGGCCTGCTGTTAGGATCAGCCTTCTTGAGCTTGAAGTTTCCTGCTTTGATTAGATCCAAGTGGCTGGCAGCTGAGCCTCCTGTATTCGTTGGTGGAGGTGGTGGTGGGAGTCCAGATGGTGCCTTCGGTGGCGGTGGGGCAGAAGGAGCTGGAGGAGGTGGTGGTGGCGGTGGTGCAGCTGGTGGAGGAGGAGCTGCAACTGGTGGAGGTGGAGCAGCTGCCGGTGGAGGTGGAGCTGCAGCAGCTGGCGGCGGTGGTGATGCTGCCTTGGAATGATGATCTTTCTTGAATATATTCCATTTCGAAGATTTCGATTTGGAATCTTTTGATGGAGAAGGTGAAATCTGTGGAGTTGGAGCTTCTGGAGGTGGAGCTGCAGCTGGAGCTGGATGGGGAGCTTCTTGGACTGGAATTGCCCTTGGTGGTGGTCTTGGTGTCCTCTTGCGTTGATCTGGTGTTGTGAGAGTGGCTGCTTTGACTGTTGTTGCAGCAAAGGCGACATCTTCGCCGACAATATTGAAAGCCGTCTTGAACTCGAGTGGAGTTCTCCAGTTCTGTGTGTGTCCTTCCGGTGGTGGCTGCAAGAGAAGCGTTGGAAGTGGTAAGAATTTGGAAATCATGACATTAAGTGGCTGTTCGTATTTTCCTTCGTTTTCTTCAGCTTTGCGTCTCTTCCTGCCTTCGCCTCTGTGCTTCTGGTTAACCAAGTTCTGGCAATCACGAAGCATTTCTTCTCTGAACATTCTCATGAACTCAGGTGGGTTCGAAATGAACTTGTCAAGGTTCTGGTAATCTGGAATGAGAGGTTTCCATGCTGCGAGAGTTGGAGCTGGACGAGAAATTAAATACAGATTCTTAACAAGTGTGTTTTTGATATCCATTTTGACTGTATCTTGGCTTGGAGGAATCTCACCATGAAGCCATCTGCATGGGTTGTTGTTGAACTGATCTGCTGTGATTCTCATAACTTGATTAAAAGCTGTAGCGATTTTAGGCTTGATTGCTTGGACTCTAGAGTTAATGGATGTGAATCTCGATTGTACTTGTTCGAATTCTTGTGTAATGTCATTGAAAATTGTGTTCGCAAGAATTTCGAATTCATCGAGATGCTGCATCAAGCCAATTGCGTAGTAGTATCCAAGGCCGTTGAAGAGCTTTATTGGATCCTCTGTCATGAACTTCTTAGGTTCAGTGACAAGCGAAAAAGGAGTCATAGAGATTCCAGGGAACATTTTTTATTTTTGATTTTTTATTTCAATTTTTTGTTATGTTTTTAATAATATACATAACAGATTTTTTCGTAATATACATAACATAAAGCAGATTATTTCATAATATACATAACATAAAACAGATTTTTTGTTTTTTATATAATTGAGAAGTTTACATTGATTATGTCATATCACTTCACATCGACTTCGTTTGTCTTGATTTCTTGTTTTAAAAAATCTATGACATATTTGCATTAAAAATATAACTAAATTTGGAAAATGTAATGGATCGTCGTCACTTTTTGGGATAATTGAAATATCTAATATTTACTAACCTATGAACCATCCAATGATCAAAATTAAATTTCGGAACTAATTCAAATTTCCTAACTATTCAATTTTAAAATACCATAATATTGGTCATTATCTTATATATTATATATTATCTTTTATTTTTTATCTGAATTGTAAAAATATTTTCCATTTTTTGATATTATATTTCTGTATAATTCATGTATATACATATAATTTTAAAAGCATTGAATCGGTTCATGTTTATTGATGATTACAAAAATGAAAATGTTTAAAATGCTCGAAAAAACATGTATATCCTTGATCTAAAGTTTTTCTTCTGAATGTTGATCAATGATAAATATAATTATCTTATGAATATAATTATTTGAATTTTATTAATAAACAATAATGAAAATTTATATGTATAATAATGTACTGTATAGACAAAGTATTAACAATATTAGTCGGTATCTTCCATAAAGAACGATTTTGCGTATTTCCAAATTATATTTGTGACTTTTTCTTCACTTCTTTGTGGTAATGTAACTGTATGGAGGTTATGCATGAAGTCTGAGGATGAAGGAAGCCTCTTGTGGCTGTCTTCGACCATTCTTTGTGTAAATGTTGTTTCTGATTGAGTAGATTGCTTCATCATTCTTAAGTTTCCATACATAACCGAGAAGAGCCTTTCATTCTGCTCAGTGTCGATTTGAACAAGTTCTTCTACAAGTGATTGAGCAGGTTTTCCGAATGTTTTTAGGACTAAATCTTTGTCCAAATCATCACCGAGCCACAGCCATGTTGAAAATCCATTATCAAGAAGCAACAATTTGCCTTTTGTGCATTGAGATTCCATTAATCTTCTTTCTGTTATTTCTCCGCCATGCCAAACGAAAGCAGTTATGTCCTTGAGCTTAGGATAACCGCATAAAGCGACAGCTTCCGGTGGTTTCGCTGATAAAAGAGACATTTGCACTGCTCTCTCATCGTATGAGATACATTGCATAAAAACAGTGGATTTAAGTATACCAAGGCAGCGAACAACCAGCCAATCAAGACTTTTTGGAAGAACAATGCTGGATAATCTTCTTGGTGATCTGCTGACATTCACTCTGTAGCTCATGAATATTGGCTTGAGAAATGCAAGGCATAACTCCTTGAGATGATCGATTTCTGTGTCGATTAAGAAAAGATTTATCAAAGAATTTGTAATATATTTGAGAATTGCGTTTTGATCGCAATTCCTGAATATCTCCTGTAAGTCTGATGTGTTTGTGATTGTCTTGTTGTTAACATTTATAGAAGAAGAACCATCTAATTCGAATTTTGTAATTACAAGTTGTGCATGAACATTTGCGACATTTTCTTGTTTGAATCCGAAAGGGAATACTAATGATTCGCCTTTTAAGACTGAAAAATGAGTGTGAGAATGTTGAGATGTGCCAAGTGACGGTAAAATGGTTTCTGCACCTGTAAGATATAGTTTGCATGTAAGCCTTGGCTGGAAGAAGCGTTCTAATGCAGAATAAAACGTGTTAAAACCGGTTTTAGAAATATATTCGCATCTTCCTCCAGTTTCTGAGCAAAAGCGAGCAAATGATGCGCAATCAATAAGAGTAGAACCACCTGGCGCAATGAGCATACTCAAATTAACATTAAATTGCTTATAAAGAGTGATTAATGGAGAAAGCTCTTCATAGTTGACACCACGAAGACTTAGACCTTCTGCTTGCATACTTGGAACTTTGAAATCTTTCTTTTCATCAGGTCTGTATGAAACAGCTGCGAAAACACGACCTCCAGGTCCGACACTTTTAATCGCTGTTTCTAAAGCAGAAACTGTATATGGTCCTTTGCGTGTGCCGTTGTATTTCTGAAATAGAGCGAGTGATGGTAATTCTTTGAGGAAATATTTAGGAGGAATGATTGAATCTTCTAAATCAACGAATGTTGAAATCGATCCATTCGGTCCAAGTACATTTAGAGTATCTGTAAGTAAAGCAACGCAAACATTAGTGATTTTTCCTGCTAAAAGCGTTTCTAAGTCTTCATAAATTCTTGGAAGAAGACCGGTTGAAATTGCAGAAGAAGTTCCATCGATAATGATCATAGTTTTCGATGGTTTGAGATCTGTAGACTCCAATTCGCAGTTATCTTGAATATTTATATTTTCGATTGGTAAGTTATTCATTGTATTACAAAAATTGCACTTCCATGTTCTTGTCTGTAAGTCAACATTCGAACTTGGACATATAAAAGCATTGCATTGAGTACATTTGCATAATTTTGTTCGTGTATACTCAATATTGGACAATAATGGGTTAATTACTACAGCAGGAGGTATTTCCGCCAATGAGCGCTGTTGTAGAGTCGTTCCATAGCTATTCGTCGTGAACCGGATTGGCTCTGTTTCCATCGAAATTTTTTTTTTTATATCTACAAAAAAATTGATTTTATCTTCGATATAATCAATCATTAGTAAACTCTTTTAAAAATCATTAATTCATTTCCATACTTAGAATATCCATTCTATGGGTCTAATAGTATAATGATCAAAGGTAGAACAAGGTGGAAGATTATATAAATATCGAGAAAAATCAAAAAGAAAATTCATTAAAAATATAACCTTATTTCTGCGTTCATTTGTCTTGCAACAAAAAACTTTATATGATAATGATTAACAATTTATGATATTATAAAATGATAGTTTACTTCAGTATCCATCACTTTATCGTATAACGTTTTGATGTTTATGAAATTCATATCGAGATAATCTAATAATGAAATTTAACTAATAAAAATTGTTTTTTATGAAAGTTTTGATATTTATATATGGTATTTATGAATGATTTTTCAATATCAGTAGGAAATAATGAGTTTTTTTCATGCATAATTTTTTCGATCGAAAAATATAAATATGTGAAAATTTATCAAATTTCATTGATTTTTGAAAAAATCGCAAAAATTCGGGAAATTAAAATCATAGAATTAGATTAGTTTTAGGAGATGTATCCAAATGGCACAAGAAAAATATGAAAATCACTTCATTTTCTTTTTGACGACGAGTGCTATACTTCCCCAACACGATTTGGCCTGGCTTCGCCAGTGGAATATCATTTTCGAATCGCTAGATAGTTCACTGGTCCTCTACAATCCATCGTCAAGACAAGTTAGAACTGTTGCAAGAACAGATTTGGATCATATCGCGCCACCAATACAATATTCGGCCCACAACTACTTCCAGATCCTCAAAGACCTTTTCAGATCAAACTTACCATTGCCGCCACCACTCACAGACTTCCTTATGAACGGATATTTCGATAAATTTTTCCCAATTAGAAAGAAAATCGGACATGGCAGCTATGGAAGTGTTTACAAGGTTGAGCATTTCCTCGCTGGCATACATTTAGCTGAATACGCCGTTAAAATCGTCCCAGTTGGTGAATTTAATTGGCTTAGGAGAGCTTTAAAGGAAGTTAAACTCCTGGAACAGCTTTCTGAGTCACCGCATCCTTTCGTTTTATCATACAAACACTGCTGGATCGAAGAATGGCAGACGGCAACTTTCGGTCCGAAAGTTCCTTGTTTGTTTATTTTAATGGAATATTCTCAACTGGGAAGCCTGGAATCTTACATATATATCGATAAATCACGCGGATTAGAAATTCGACAATTGAAAAACGACGAAATTTGGCAAATATTCCTCAGCATAGCTATTGCATTGAAGCACTTGCATGACTGCGGAATTTTACATCGCGATCTTAAATTATCGAATGTATTGGCATTTAATGATTCGCATTATAGGCCTTTGCCTATGAGATTCGCGCTCTGTGACTTCGGAACAGCAACTTCTACAAGCTATTCTCCAGATATTGTTGATAAAAGAACAGGTGCTACTGGCACAATCGAAACTATGGCTCCAGAGCTGCTTTCTCAGACATCAAACGGCGAATTTAAGTACGTACATACGAAATCAAGCGACATTTGGTCACTCGGCGTCATATTATTCACACTTTTCACAAGAAAATCTCCTTTCATCCGCGAAAACGGCGAAGAACTGCTTCGCAATTTCACCGATGTTGACACTCTAGCAGATATATTACACTTAGAAATCGACAGATCGTCGATAGAATGGGAATGGATTAGAAAATTCATGGTTTCGAAACCAAATCGTAGAGGCACGCTAGAAGAATTGTTCAATAACAGGCTTATTCGCAATAAAACAAAGCAATTTGGCTTTGACGGACTTTTAGAGAAACCTCAATTTTCTCATGTTGTCATTACATCTCCATCTATCGACGACTTTAATCAGAGTATTCCTCTTGCTCTTACACTTGACGGGCATACAAATGAAAGCGAATCACATTTTAATGTAAGATCTGATTCACTTGATGAATTAAGACCAAAAGAACCAACTACAGAAGCAAAGTGGAAGCTTGCTGATATCGCAATTTTGCTATTAGCATGTCTTTCAATCAGTCATCAAAATATTCCTTACAAAATTGTTCATATTTTAATAATTGCGACGGCATTTTGGATTTTATCCAAAAATAGAGTTGCAGCACTCGCAATTCCATTAATTGTTGCACTTGAATCTCTTCTTGGATTTTCTTCAGTCAATGTCTTCTTATTCTTGCTGATTCTCATCCAGGCCCTGAGGATTTCTCAATGCTACTAGTAATATTATTTATATTGTTTATATTATTTTAAATTTTTAATATATTGTTTTGATAATTAATAGCAGTGTTAATTCTGCATAAAAATATCATTCCAATTTATAATATATGCTAAACACAATCTAATATTTATTATAAAATATCAAAATATTACCAAGTCTTCATTAGGATAGAATTAGTTTCGTAGGCTGCGACAACATCGTAACCAAAGTGCTTCTCAAAGGCTTTGCAGCATTTATCTCTTTTTTCTCTATGTTTTGAACCAAAACTAATTCCAAAGAAGCCAAGATGTATAACATCCAGTTTAATGGCGATTGGTGACTTCTTATATTCATGTTGTACAATGTAATTCATTAATAAATCATCACAATTTCTTAATTGAACGCACATATCAACTAATTCTTTGTACTCTGGCTTAAAATAGGATTCGAGCATTTTAACATTCAAAAATACGAAATTTGTGATAACCATATTGTAAGATCTGTCGTATTCGAAAATGTGGTAGTGCTCATTTCTATATGCACGTGTTCTAAGTCCGAAAAGTCTGTCTGTGTAGTTATTTTTCTTGTAAATTACAAAAGCGCGATCGAGTTCTGAGCCTTTGATGACTAAATCATCATCCATAACCAAAACAGTATCTGTGGAAAGGTTCTTTGGGGCGAGAAATCTATCTACAATAAAGCCAGAGACTGTTGGAAAGATTGTTAATGGAATATGTCCATCATTTGGCTTAAATCCGAAGAATTCTATATCTGGCAATGGATTTTTCCTATCCACCCAGTAAATAAATATTTCTTTTAAGTGTGGGCACTGTCCGTAAGCAAGTCTCTTTAATTGCTGACGAATTAACTTTTTTCTTGGAAAATGTGTTGCTATAATTAACGAAAATTTGTCATCTACGCCTGCAAATTCAGGATAATCTTCTAGTAGCTCTGCTTGCATATAAAAACTCTTGAATAAGAGATACATGACGAAAACCATGCATGACAGGCAAACAGAAACAAGTGGAATAGCTCTCCTGTAGTTAGGAACTTGTCCTTGCTTCAATAAAAAAAGTTTTAAAAATTGTTGCATTTTGTGAAAAAAGTACCACAAAATTTTAGAAAAGTGACAAATCAAAATCATGAACGACAAAAATATTAAGAAGGTCATCTATCGGCCATTTCCTATATTTTATGCCATTGCCTTTGGTCCAATCGTCGTGACATTGATTACGATTTCTATTTTTTACATTAATCATCATAATATATCAAATAAGCTTCCAATGATTTCACACGCTGCAGCAGATCTTCCTGAAAGTAGAGTGTTTCGTATGGGAATAATTTTTATTTCTTGGTTTATGTTTGCTGCTTTTTTGATAATCGATCGCGCATTAAAAGTCTTAAATCGTCGAGCTCATAACGCAAAATCACCATCTGTGCAGTTTTCACGCTACATGATGAAGATATTCGATGGACTTGCTTTCTTCGGTCTAATCGGAGCATGTTCGATCACAATCAAATCTAATTCGATTTTACACACAATATCAGTTGTAATGTTCATAATTTCAATTACATTTTCTTATATTTTTATGGATTATTTGCTGGCCAAATCAAAGACTGCAAACTATCAATTGCTCTCTATTTACACATTTACACCACCTGTTCTATTATTGATTGGCACACTCATAATCAAGTTTGCAGCTAATAAATACCAAATTTATAATTTTGGAATCATTTTACAGTACTTTGGTTGCACAATGATATTCCTTAAGTTTATCCTCATAATACACATAATTCCAGGCTTCAATATCGAATTTTCTGAAAAAGATACAAAAGCTTTTTAAAAATACTATTTTGTTTGATATCTGTCATTGCTTGTCTCCTTCAAACAGCAATAAAACCATCTATTTCTATTCTATCAAAACCAATTTGAATTTTATTTCAAATACAAAAATTATAAACAACATTTGAAAAATATACAGGAAATATCAATATACTTATGTATAATGGATTCAAAATATATACACATTTTGATCAAATGCATTAATTCATTTTAATTCTTGATTATTTTCAGCAAAAATGATTCAACTGCACCAAAACACATCTATATTAAATGCATGAGAAGAAAAAATTTTGTTTGTAAAAATCTCATATTCTAAATTATTAAGATACATGATTATTAATAATATTTTTAAAAACAAAAACATACTAATATATATTATTCCTCCGGAATTAGCCCAAAAATTTGTCTTATTTGGAGTAGTTGCATATCTATATCTTCGTCTTCAAAATCTTCCAGATTATCTAAAAGATTTTCTCCATCAAAGCTATTAAAGATCTCTAATAAATCATCTATACTATTATGGCCATTTCTCGTTAAGAAAAGAGTGAATGCAATAAAAATAGATAAAACTCTTCGAATTAAATCTATTTCATCAACAGCAAACAGAGCCAATAAAGCATTATATGACTCAGGAAAAAATGCAACAGCATCTTCTGGCGCATCCTGGAATAAACTAACAAGAACATGACCCATTTTTAGTATTGAATTAAATGAAGGTTCAACAACAATGATTTCACCAGTTTCATCATTTTTCTTTGTGTGCGGGAGCAAAAATCCAAATATAATAATCGTGTGCGGAGAACGTCTATACATGCTTTTGAACTCTGGACAAGAATTTTCAATTGCAAATGCGAGAGAATCAATAATATGATAAGTTTCATCAATTTCGTATGAGTTAGCAATGAAGTAGAGTATGGTGTTATATGGGAATTGGGCTCCATCCCATCCTTTCATATACATTGTTCTCAATAAATTGCATAATTCGTAACCGTTTGTGTATCTATTAGTATTGAAGTGTACTGCAAAGTCTATATGTATGGTTTGAAACATATCTGCGAAATTTATGATTTCTCGATTGATTAATATTTCTAAACATTTAAATACAGATGCTTTCGAATCTATGCATTCTGATTTATAAATGTAGTCTAATATAAGCATCAATGCTGGAAAATAACTTTGCGAAGGGTCGCAAAAAAATCCATTTTCTAAATATAATAAGAATAGCTTTGCTATAGCACCAAGTAGCGATCCATATATTGGAGCCTCGTATTTAGGCACTTGTCTTGCTGTAAGAAACTCAAAAAACATGTTTGGACAAAATGCATCGCAAAATGCTGGGATTAATTCTGGTAAAATCCTTCCAACTTTCGTTAAACACTCTATTGCATGTCTCCCTGTTTCATAAATTCCAGTATTAAAACTTCTTATACAAATATCTATTAAACCCATTTCCATCAATGGATGAATTGTAGAATTTGCCTTTTCTATTGCTTTAACAAGTGTTTGAACTATTTTTCCTATGGTTTTCACATTGATATTTAAATTTGAAGTGCGAGTAATGATTTCACCAAATATATGCATAAAATTTGGTACATTTTCAACGAATAATCGATCTTTATCCATGAATTTTCGAAAATCGAGGAGCTTTTTGCGCAATTCTTTATCAAATAAAGGAAATTCTTCTTCATTAGCGTTTTCTAGACTTTCCAATGTACTCAAAATGCTAATTGTAATGATGTTAACCTTTTCTTCCGATGTTTTTCCTGCTAATTTGAAATTTTCATATAAATCATCATTTATTATCTCCGATATTTCATAGGATTGGACGTTTTCATTGTCTAGCTTTTCCTTTTCAGGAAATTTGTAGTCTGAATCCATACAAAAATCGCTAAAAAATGAAAAATGTCACATTTTATTTTGCCAACTCATCACGACTCGTTTTTTAGTCTTCAACATTTTTTGATATGGAGCCTAATCCACAAAATAAACACTTATTTACCATTCTTCAAAGGAGGGGAAACTCCACTTTTTGGGAAAATTTTAAAAGTGACATGATAAAAACGCCTCCTGCAGCTCCATCTAACGTTCCAA
>MRSU01000207.1:0-28824 GCA_008369845.1 Trichomonas gallinae
GGGGGGGGGGGATCATATTATATATTCTAACCATTACTTTTGTATTGAAAATAATCGTAATCGATTTTTCAAGTGACCAAAAACAACAAAATATTTTTTCAATTTTAATCGAGAAAATGAATTAACAAATATTGATGTTTCATAATCAAGAATAAAAAGGCCCCACCTTAAAACCTTGCTTTATTGACATGTAATTTAATTTACATGTCATAATTTTCAATTCAGTTAATTTGAGAATTCTGTGAAATTAAGATCGAGTATATTGGATAATAGAACGGAAATAATCAAACAATAAAAATTTTTACACTTTTTCATTCGACAAGTAAATTATGGTTACATTGCATATTTTGATTTTGAGATTGCTTGAAAATTTTGTGGATTTAAAATCGAGTTTATCTGATGATTTGATGAAAATGATTAAATCGTAAAAACCAAAAACCTTGTTTATTGACAAGTAAATAAAATTTACATGACATAATTTATTATTGAGGATATTTGAGAATCCTGTGAAAATCAAATCCGCGTCGTTGGGTGATTTGACGATAGAATTACTGCAATTTCTGTTATTTCTGTTATTCTGCATCCGAAAGTTTCCCTTCTGATCAAAATTTGGATTGTGACGGTTTTAATTTGAAATGACGCACAGGATTGATTTACTTCTACCGAACGGGAGGACTTTTTTCCTTCCCTTGGATCAGGACTTGAAGGGCAGTGACGTAACTGACCTCCTGACTAACTTCGAGCTGGAAAATTACGTGATTTGCAGAAATGCGCAACAAGGAAATCAATACGAAATCTTATATTCATCGGATCCTGAAAAAATCAAGCCATCGGAGAGCATAACGACTGCCTTCACCGAAACACTTTTAACTAATTACTTTATTTCTGATCGAAATGTTACATCCAAACAGCAAAGAATGCCTATTTACGTGTTTGACATAGACGAATTCAAAGAACAGAACTCCATTATATCTGCTGTTATCCCATTAAGTAGTTTCGCACGCAAACACCCAAGAGTTATATTAAAAGTTAAATTACCGACTGATTTATGCATAAATATCGAATCTAAAGTGTCCAAAACTGTTGGATCCATCCAGAAGCAGCTGTACGAGCAGTTAGTTACCCTGTATGGCGAAAAAAACGTGAGGCATTCGAAAGCTTATCGTCTGGGCACTATGAAGGGCGAGTACCCATCTCATAAGCTCAAACTTGCGGAGTGCCCTGAGATGCTGAATGCAATTAAGCTCCAGCAGCAGGATTTCTCTAAACCACAATTTGTTCTGATGCAAATCAGTGCAGAAACAGACTTTACGAAAGCAGCAAAACAATATACAACAGATTTAGAACTTAAGCCAATCATTCAAACACCAGAAGTTTTATCATTCAATTCATCATTTTCAGAATTACGCAAGGAAATCGAATCTGTACGCACATCCCGTCTCGAGGCAGAGCCATTACTCGCTCGTATGCGTTTGAATTCCTTAGATCAACCTTTAACAACTTGCAGGAAGAAAAACGTACCAATCAAGGTAGATACACGCTTCGTTGCTTTATCAGCTGAAGCAACATCTATCTCTATGGCTATTCCATTCGATACAACAGCAACAAAAGCAATTATCGATCTTTTCGCAAAAATGCAAGAGCATCAAGGTATCGGTAAGGATTTGGATCCAAACAACTACGCACTTACACTCCAGGGCACAGATGAAGTTGTTGCTGGCGATTTTCCAATCCAATCCTTCGTTTGCGTCAGACAATTCTTGCTTTCCGTTACTCCATTCATGAATTTCCTTCTCGTTGATAAGCTACAGCTCACACAGCAGATCAGGGAGAAGGAGCTTTCTTACAGCGCCCTCCCAGAGCCACAGCCAGAACAATTATACAGACCAATCAGTTTGGATCAGCCTTTGAAGCCATCTTTCGAGATTATGGGTGGTTTCCCGCATTCCCTCGCCAAAGAATCATTCTCAATCTTCATTGGTGGCTGTTTCAATATTCCAGATGATCTTGCTGTTTCAATTTACGTTATCAGGGCCGTTATTATTCATGGTTCCAATGAACTGACAACGGCTGTGCTGACTAGGCCTTCATTAGGCGGAACAAGCGTCGCATGGAACGAAATGCTTAATTTGAGCCTCCAGATCCAGCAGATTCCGCGTGCAGCTCGTATTGCCATTACACTCCACAACTACGAGAAGTACGGATCCAAACAATCAGCCATTGCAACAATCAATATTCCAGTTTTCAATTACGACGGCTGGTACAACTCTGGAGTCAACTTCAGATCAATGTGGAACAAGAAGGACACAGATCCGTTATTAACGACATGCCAATGCGAAGAAGAATCAGCAACAAGAATTTTATTCGAAATTCCTCAGTACATTTATCCAATTGCTCACATCACACCACCAGCACCACAAGGCTCTCGCAATGTAGCGATGTCAGTGAGAGTCACAGCCCAACAGAAAGTCGCTGTCGATAATATCAGAAAGAAACACTTCGATCCTCTCAAGAAACTGTCAACAGACGATAAAAATGCATTATACAGATACAGAAATGATTTATCCGACATCAGTTCATTCCTTCCTTTGGTTTTGTCTTCAATCGATTATACATTGCCGACACAAGTCCACGAAATTCCAAGTATCCTCTCCAAGTGGGCCAAGCCGACACCATCCGAGGCCCTCAGCCTCCTGGACTCTGAATACGCTGACCACAGAGTCAGAGATTACGCAGTTCAATGCTTGGAGGAACTCAGCGACGATGAAATCATGCTTTACATGCTCCAATTAGTTCAAGCGCTCAAGTACGAGATGTACGATGACTCTCCGCTCTGCAGATTCCTGTTCAGGAGAGGTTTGGCTGAACCAAAATTCCTTGGTCACCAGCTTTTCTGGCAGTTGATCTCAGAAGCACACATCTCACACATCAGGCGCAGGTTCTCTTCTTTCGTCGTCAACTTTTTGTATGGAAGCGGTATATATAGGGACGAACTCCTCAAAGGCTACAAGTTCACTCAAGAACTCGTCAGACTCAACCAAAGATTATGCAAGCTTTCGCATGCTGAAGCCACTGAGCCTTTCAGGGAGGCCCTCAAGAGCATCGACCTCCCCAACGAGTTCCATCTTCCTATGGACCCTAGATTGGTCGTCGACTCTTTCATTGTCGAAAAGTGCAAAGTTATGAACTCGAAGAAGAAACCTTTCTGGCTCACTTTCCACAACGCTGCCCCATTCTCCACAGAGCCAATCAGAGTTTTGTTCAAGGTCGGTGATGACTTGAGACAAGACCAGCTGACACTACAAGTCATGAGAGTCATGGAGCATCTATGGCGTAAGGAAGGCATCGATTTACACATGAGGTGTTATGGTGTCCTTCCAACAGGCTTCAACCAAGGTTTCATCGAAGTTGTTCCTAATGCCATTACAGAACAAGCTTTGCAACAGGAGAAAGGTACTTTCGCAGGTGTCTGGGATACATCTACTATCACTGATTATCTCTGCAAAGTCAACCAGACAACTCAGAACCAGCAGCTCGCTAGGACAAACTTCATGTACTCTTCTGCAGGTTATGCTGTCGCGACGTGCGTTTTAGGCATCGCAGACAGACACCCAGGCAACATCATGCTTCAGACAGACGGACACTTCCTGCACATTGACTTCGGCCACTTCCTGGGCAACTTCAAGACGAAGCTTGGGTACCAGAGAGAAAACGCGCCATTTCACTTCAGCCCTGCTTGCGCGAATGTTCTCGGCGATGTTGACGGAGAAATGTTCAAGGAGTTCCGCGAATTATGCGGCAAAGCACTTAATATACTCAGACATAACTCTAAGCTGCTCTGCACACTGCTCATGCTCATGCTGGGAACAGGAATCCCTGAGCTTCAGAAGGCGGAAGACATTAGATACATGACAGACATGATGTTCTTAGATAAGACAGACTCTGAAGCTAGAATCGAGTTCGATAGACTCACGGACCTCTCCCTTGATTCGACAAGGACGAAGCTCAACAACTTATTCCACAATATTGCGGTATCTGACTAATAAAATATTATATATTTTTTACAAAGAAAATCATCTATTTTAACAATATCCATCTTTGTCATTGATATTAATATTATCATTTAAAAAACATGAAAAATCTCGAATTGTAGATTCTACCGAATACAGTTGAAAATCACATGGTTTATGTATTATAATTTTTAGTAAACATCTGCTTTTTGCACATCAGTTTAGTTGCATCAAAAACGTATCAACATTCGTAGAAAAATTGTTTATAAACAATTATATATATTGTAGTAATTCTATATTGAAGTAGACAAAAAAGTCATATGTAATGATACCTACGAGAAAATTTTAGTTGACCCGGGATGTTACTTTTCCATCAAAAAATATTTTTCGAAAGAGAGATAAAAAGAGAAAAATAAAATGCTTCCTGGACTTTAACCTGCAGACTTTCGCGGACAACCCCGAAAATTCATCATACATATGATTATGACGTGGAGACAAGTTTTTGACGAAACTATATTAATATATGTGACAACACCCGAAAGCAGTTTTATAGTAGTTTGCAAATATTTAATTTGAAAATAAAAAATATTCAATAATAGCATTTGGTATGCAGTATTTAATATGTAATCACATTAGATTACTCATTGATCATGTTCAAATTACGATAATATTAGAATCTCGAAATAACGTGTATTTTGTAATTTTCGTAAATGCTTCATTTAACCATCATGATTTAATTTCTCATTTGCTGATGTAAATAGAGGAGAATTCTGATGAGATCATTATTGATAACAAAAGATAATCTTTAATGATAAAGAATCTGAATTGAAGACAAATAAACATAAAAACATATAGATAAAACAATTCCAAATTAGCGCTTACCAATGCTTGGGACAACAATCTTTGCACGATTGACTGTTCTAATGAATTGTTCTATTGCTGGCATCGCAGCTGCATCCTTTGTGAATGCAGGAGGCTGGTAGATGGAAGGAATTGCCGAAGTAGAAACGAGATAATGAGTTTTAAGTGCTTTCTTGACATCCTGGACTGATTTGATCTCTTCTTCAGCCAGTGCTGATGCCTCTGTAGTTTGAGTGAAGTAGTTGTCGAGCATAAGCTCCATTTCTTCGTTCTTCTTCGACACGTTATTCATGAATTCGCGCTGCTTGTTGAAATCAAATATATGTTTCCTTTCCCAGTATCCACGCCATACTTTCTGGATCTTTCTAGCTTTGTCGTTGAAGAATGCTACCCTTTCTTCAGTTTCTTTCTCAGTTTTGAGGCATTTAAAGTTTACCTGCGCCATGTACATTCTCCATGTCTTCTGTATCTTAATCGCACATTCTTTTCTGAGTTTACAGCGCTGATTTAACTTATGTCCTCTCCAAGCTGCTTGTATTGTTAAAGCTGCCCTAAATTCCTTTTCTCTGTTTTCCTGCGCCTTTTCGACTTCCGTGAAATACCTTGTAATGATATTCTTTCTGTTCCTATAGAAATTCGCGAAGGCAGCCATAATATTTTTTGTTATTTCGTTTTTTTCTAAATTTTTGACAAAATCTGTCATGTAAAGTTGAATTGACAAATTGTCTGAATGAAATCGAATGACTCTTCTCACATGGCTTTGTCCTATATTCAGAATAAAAGTATGCATATCAACAATGTGATACTTAAAACTACTCAAAAGAGACTTAAAAATATACTTAATCAATTGATTATGTATAGTTTAGACCTGTTGTAAGCAGTATGGGACCTTCTCAACAATCTTTCAATTAGACACGAGTTTCTGTCGCCCAGCTACTATGACATATTTCAAAAAAATCAGATTTGCCACGTAAAAACTTCAATCCTCTAAATCTGTCATGTAAAAGTCAAATTGACAAATTTCGTAAAAGTATCATAATATGTCATGTAAAGTCAGAAAAGTATCAAATTTTAATGTTTCCGATTTTTCTTTATTCTTCATTTTGTGTTCGATCGACATATTATGTATCAAGAATCGGAAAGGTCAATGGAACATGCACACAAAGTGAACCATGCGATTATTTAACCACACTTAAAGTTATTAAACCAGAAGATACTGTGATCATTAAAGATAAATATTTCGAAGCGAACAAGCATGTAACACAGTTTATGAGCTTCGCACAGATACTTTTAGATAATAATATCAGCTTTAAAGGATCCGATACAATTATCAATGGTTCGAAATACATTCAGAAGCCATTAGACTTCTTCCTGATTGCTAAAAATAAAGTAGATTGGGAGTTTGGTGGATTTACTTTCACAAATTTCAATATTCCAATTATAAATTTTAATGCAATACACAATTCTACTGTTTTCAATCTAACATTCGCTAATAATTACGTCAATTCTAACTATGCGATATGCCTCTTTTCGGCATCTATCGTAAATGTAACAAATGTTAATTTTTATGAAAATTCTGTTAATTACTCATCAGTTCTCTTCTTATCAACAGCAGATATAAACACTACCAATCTCGTTTTTGAGCGTAACTTTGGAATGCATGATAATCATGATCCATTAATTCGATTATTAAATTCTGGAATGTTGATAAATGACTCTTTCATACGTGATAACAGCATCAATGATGCACCATTAATATTTACAGACTACAGAAGTGCAGCAATGATTAATAACTGCACAATAGAACGAAATTATCATCCCGAAATTATATTATGCGAAGGAAATTGTAATTATTCAATACAAAACTGTCGAATAAGAGGTAATAGAGGCATTATATTTGAAATGGAAGATGTTGGATACGTTGAAATCTCAAATACAACATTTACAGATAATTTCTCACCGAATTCGACACTTTTTTATCATCCAGGTGGTAATTTGGTGATATATGGTGGCTCAAAGTTCGAAGGAAATCACGGAAGAACGTTCTTCGATATGCGAGATGGAGAATCAAATCTTTTGGTTCATGATTGCAGTTTTACCTTAAATAGTTTCGATGTGAGTACATTTGCACTAGGTTATAATACTCTAGCATCATTTTCCCAAATTACGCAATCTTCATCTTCAAATGGCGTCGGATTCATTTCATCATTTAATGGATCTATGTCAATATTCGCCTCATATTCATCAAATAACATCGGACCATTCTTAAATATGATAAATGGCGAAGTTTTACTGACAATGTGCCAGTTTTCACGAGAAAGACTATACGAAATCGTTGCAGATGGCGTTGATATTTGGAATATTTTCTCAATATTCAAGGCAAATCTACCCGATATAATTTTATCTGCAAAACTTCCTTTAATCTTCTGGATTTTTGTTTTTAACTTTTCAATCATTATATTAATCATTATTATTAACTATAAGAGCGTTTCTAGGTTCTTCCAAATTCTTTTCTTCTGCAATTTGTGGAATTGTCACTGTAATTGCAGAAAGAGAAGAAAGGATATCAAGAGTGCTGAAGTTGAAAAAGTCCATACAGATTAACTTTTGTTTGTATATTTTAGTAAATTTTAAAAATTGTATTTTTTAGGAACATAAAGGTTTTTAAATTCTTTACTTGGGCAATGCTAATCTAAAATCAATAAGATTTAGATTTCTCTTGGAAGGATAACTTCAGATGCAATTCCACAATTGTTGTCTCTGTTTCTGGCCATGCGAATGTAGCCTTCCTCACCCCAAACTGTGCCCCAAGAGTTACGAACAATCCAATAAGCTGATGATCCTTCAGTGCCATATCCTACGCAGCCGACGGCATGGTCAAGATCCCACGATGAGCATGCTGGCTCGTAGTAAACGCCTGATTTGTAAAGATGGAACGATTGCTGTGAAGCATCAATGCAAACAGAAACAACACCTTGAGATACAGCCTTTTGGAGTTCATCCTCGACTTCTTGGATTTCATCGTAGCCTCTGGTTAAGCCAACGCTCTTGGCTCCGTCGAATTTGCAGGATCCATCAACAGCTGTGTATGGATAGTCAGATTCGAGGTTGAACTTGCCAGCCTGGTTTCTAAGGACGTGATCGATAGCAGCGAATGGCTCACCACCGTTGCAGCCAGCGCAGTCTTCGACGCAATCAACGATGTTCTGCTCTGAGAAGATGAGGAGCTTATTTCCAGCCTGTGCCCAACGGGATTCACAGCACTGTATGGCAGAGAAAGCCCAGCAAGAGCCGCAATGTGCCTGATTCTTGATTTCATTGACAATGCCCTTAGTGCGCCAGTCAACTGAATCTTTGGCAGCATTTGTAAGCTTTATTGGGTTCTTCTTTGTTGTTCTCGAGCGATAACCGAGAAGTGTTTTGTATTCTGAAGGTGTGAGATGGGCGAGATGGTTCAGGCCTACTTTGAAGCCACTGTCAGCTCTGTTATGCGCCTGAACATATCTCTTGTTAGTTAAGAAAATTCCTAATCTAAAATGATATTCGTCGCCAGTAAAGATGTTGTTTGTTTCACGCATCCACGACACGAATTCTTTCTCTTCATGGGCATGAATGCCGATGCTCTTTGCTCCAGCAAGCAAAAAATTCAACATTTGATTTTGCGAAGAAAAGTGTCAAAATTGGCAAAGCTTTAAAAAATTGATTCAGTCGGTTATAAGCTTATTCCTTTGGATTTACTGACCGATACTGTTCCCAATTTTACAAAATTGGAAATAAAATCATTGAATAATTTATCATGTAATTTTATATTTGTCATGTAAAAATATTTACGTTTCAAAAAAATAATTTCATCCTTTTCATATCTATATTAAAAGGGGAAAAGTGAAACTATGCATTTATGATGATCATTTTTCTATAAAAAAAGATGATATATTGGCATATTCAAATCAAAATAAAAAAAATTATTTGAAGAAAAAGATATTGAATTTCTAATAGAGACATATTATTTACAAAGAACAATAGAAAGTGACTTCATGTATTCTCTTATTGGTTCATTTTGATGAAGCAGGAATATTTGGCGCCATTTGCTGTAATTCTAAGTAAATACTGCTTTGTAGTTACAGAAACAGTGACAACCTCTTCATCAATTAAGGCTTTCTGAGCATTATCCAAAAGGCGATGAATAAGAAGTGGATCAATAACTACGCCGTCAAGCTCGCCTTTTACATCATGAATTGAGCCATCGATCGTGATATCAAAAGTAACAACTTTTTCCGCTGACATTTGATTCTTCCTGACTAACCTTTATAATTTGTCACTTTTATTATTTTAAAATGCAGCAAAATTGAGATTTATCATAGATATTGGCCAATTTAGAACGTGTAAAAAACATATTTTAGTAGAATAAAATTGAGTAATTAAAGAAGTTTCTTATATTAATGATATTTTATCATTTGGTGATATTTGTGAGGTATTTTGATAGTTACATTTATAAATCAAATAATTCCATATAATATGAACCAAATAATAAAGAATTTGTATAAGATATGAAAGATGAAATTATTTCATGATGATTTTATATATATATTGAAATATTTTCTAGGGCAGAAATGTATGGTATGGCCTACTAATTTATTATATGACGGAATTTTATTAATATATCATTAAAATTATTTACTCTGGGATAAGTGGTGGTGGTAATCTATTAACAATTTCTTGGCGTTGCTCCATGCTGTAAATTTCGAACTTACCAGATGATACGCGAGCG
The DNA here is from genome assembly GCA_008369845.1 of Trichomonas gallinae. Lineage (NCBI taxonomy): Eukaryota > Parabasalia > Trichomonadida > Trichomonadidae > Trichomonas > Trichomonas gallinae. Next base: position 9,640 of record MRSU01000207.1, read on the forward strand.
CAAGCGACTTCAACGTTATTTTCATTAAGCTTTTCTTGAATAACTTGGCGGAGTGTAGAGAGAGCCAAATCCTCGGCCTCCTTGAGTGTCATGCCATCCTTATATGAGTCTCTGAGGAGTGCTTCAGCGCCTTCACTGCCACCACCGATAGCACGTGCACGGCATTCTGTGTATGTACCACTTGGATCTGTATGGAATAAGTAGCACTTTCCGTTTTCAATACCACCAACTAACAAAGCAGTACCGAAAGGTCTAGACATCTGTCCATCACCTTTCTTGCGGCGTCCTTCACCGAATGCGAGGGCAAGATCGCAGACACTCTGTGTAACAGCCTGAACGCCAATTGGTTCGGCGAAGGAGAAGCGGTGGTTTTGAGCTTCAACTCTCATATGATCAACCATTGTTCTGCCATCAGCTGCAAGACCAGCCATGACAACACCAACATGGTCATCAATAGCGTATACTTTTTCGACGGAGCTGGCGATGAGAAGTGGGGATGAAAGGCGCTTTTCGACAGCAAAGATAACACCCTCTGGGCACAAAATAGCAATTGCTGAAGATCCGAGCTTGACGGCCTCAATGGCGTACTCTACTTGAAGGAGACGACCATCGGGACTGAATGTGTTGACGTTTCTATCATACTCAGAGCCGGAGTTGAACATTTTTTTTTTACAAATTTGACAAAAAATTTTAAAATTGTTCGAATGGAAACATCGCTTAAAACCATAAATATAGCTTCCTTACTCTAAACAATCACGTTTAACATATACAAATTGCTCCAAACTATTATAGAAAAGGACTTTTCATTCGATTTTATAATTTTTACATGTCAAAAAGAATTTTTACATGACAAAAAATATCATTCATCATATAATCTATCATATTCTTCATCAATATCGCTTGAAACTCTATATATAGCTCTCTTACTTTTAATAATTGCATTATCTATTAACAAATCATTCCAAACTATTATAGAAAATGCTTTTTCATATGATTTTTAAAAATTTTACATGCCAAACATTTTTTTTTACATGACAAATAATATGATTCATCATAAAAAACATCATAATCTTCATCTATGTCGCTCAAAACTTACGATATAGTATATTTATAGTTCATAACCGCATCTTAATTCAACGAAATGCTTCAAACTATGATATCAAAGGAATCTTCAGACAATCTTTTATATTTTACACGTCAAAAAGTATTTTTACACGACAAATTTTATAGTTTGCAACTCGTTAGACAGGTTTATTGGATGACTTGCTATGATGATTTTCATTAATCTTACCTAAAACTTTAAATATAGCATATTGATTACATTTGAAATCAATTACTTCAAAATATTAAAGTAAAGATCTTTTCAAACAACTTTAACATAATTTACATGTCAAACAGAATTTTTACATGGCAAATAATATCAGTCATCATAAAAACTATCATAATCTTCATCTACATCGTAATACTCACCTCCATCTTCATAATCTTCTTCGTATTCAGATTGCTGATCTGGATTAACATATTTTCCAAAATCTTCTAACTTTGCGTCGCTCATATATGCTTCAGCTGGTTGCTGTATGTTTGGTCGAGGCAAAGCTTTGTCTAATATTGATGCTAACTGGGGACTAATTTGATCTCTCGTTGGCATCTCTATATGGAATTTGATAAACAAATTTCCTTTCTTATTGGATCCTTTTATTGGGAATCCTTCATTTTCTATCATCACTACTTGTTCAGGATTAATTATTTTTCCAATTGTTGAAACTATCAACTTCCTACCTGCCAAGTGCTCTATAACTAGATGTGTTCCACAAAGTGACTGTGAAAGAGTCAGATTTTTGTGCATTAGTAAATGATTTCCGTATAACTTAAAGTTAGCGTCAGTCTTTTGATGTAATTCGACAATAGATCCAATATCTCTTAGTTTGATAATATCGCCATCCTTTGATCCCGGTTCTATTTTAACTTGTTTATTTATTATTTTTTCAATTGTTCCCTTTCCGTAGCATTTTTGGCATATATCTTCATCGTCTACAATATAACCTTTACCAAGACAGTGTGAACAGTTCTGTTTCACTTGAAGATTTCCATAAGCGGGATCAACGTAGATGTAATTGACGCCAGATCCTTTACAAAAAGGACATATTTCCTGTGGAATTCTCGATTGTGTACGATTTCCGCGACAATGTGAACATTGAACAGATAATTTTATCCTCAAAGGCAAAGTGCAGCCATTATATAGATTTTTGAGCGATACATCAAGGTCAAAATGCTGCCACTCATCTAAATCATCCTCTTCTTCTTCCTCTTCGTAAATATAATCATCGATGAATTCTTGCGCGCGATTTTTGTTTGCAGACATTAATTCTAAGCATACTTCCAAGCCGTACACATCGTACATCCTTCTCAACTGCGGATTTGTTAGAATATTGTATGATGTTTGCACCAAAAAATGTTCATCGCTGTCAAATTCGCCCTCATCGAGCTCAATTGACGTGTTTAAGTATGCTTTCTGTATCTCCTCCTTTGTAGCCCTTGGATCCACGCCTAAAGCGTCATATAAAATCACATCTTTAGGCATCAATTTTTAAACGTTCACTTTTCCAATTCTCATTAAAACTATTTTTACATGAGTATAGATCTATAACATCTTAAACACAGTCTATTCATTATGCTGTATTCGGGATTAACAGCATTCATTATCAATAATGATTTAATTAATTTTTTTTTTGTCAAAACAATAGATTTGTTTCTTCAAAACTTTGTCAGATGATTACTTATAAAATAACTCATATAATATATAACAAGTTCACAAAGATATTCATTAGTTGATGAGATAATTTGCAATGATTGACTTTCGAAAAAAAAGTTGATCCACATTATACATCTGAACTTTTCCCAAATCCATTATAAGTATGTCCAATTATTAGATATTTTTTCACAAATAAGCGGATATTTAATTGTTGCTTAGTTGACTATAAATTGTAGCAAAAATTGAGGGGAAAACTTGACGTGTCATTTGACAGAGATTCGTCAAATGACACGGTTAATATTAACCTTAACTGTCCTTTTTTAATTTTTAATTCAATGTTTGCATAATTCATGGACAGAAGAATACTATAGTACATTTCCTGTATCATCAAGCTTTAAATCAGTTAAATATACGCTTTTCCAAGACACAAACGGTGGCGCAATTGTTCACCAAAATTCCAATCCATCAACCAAGCTAATGGTAGTTGGATGCCAGTTCCAGTCTATATTTAAGGCAGAAAGATGTGCTGCTGTTTCATTCTCAGGTGAAGGCCAAATAGTACAGAGTAAATTATGTTCATATGGATGTTCCGCTAACGACGTAGGTCAGCATTCATATACTAACATTTCCAACAGTATAGGATTCTTTAATTCCATAAATGATTCTGTAATCTCGAATTGTGCTGGAGGTTTCGGAAAATCTATTATGCTTGTTTATGGAGAAATTACTATTTCAGGAATTAATCAAACGAATTGTGTTGTTCGCCATTCGGGTTATGAAATTATAGATCCATCAAATCCAAGCACTGTGAGCTATTGCAATTTTGTATCAAATGGAAAAGATGACTATTTGTTAGTCCATAAAGGTGACATTCAACAGAGCGCGCATCATCTCAATGTTATTAGCAATACAGTTTACTCAGATGGCTTAATTAGTTCCATGGAGGGCTGTAATCTCACAGTGAGTGATTGCATTATCATTGAAAACAAAGTAACAGGAAATGTGTTCAATGTTTATTCAAATTGTTGGATGAAAGTTGTGAATTGCTATGTCAATAATCAGAATAAAGATTATGGAGCAGCAGATGTTTCTTCGATGTCAACGAGAAAGTTTAGTATTAATCTTCGGGTTTATAACTTTAATTTTTGTTTCAAATTTTCTGAATCAAGTATATGTCATTCATTTCCATCGGGATCAAAGACAAATGCATATATTGTTACCACGTATACAGTGATTGTCCAGTTTTAATCGAAATTTACTTAATATTGGAAGATCTTTAAATATAGATTTCAAAAGTTAATTAATGCTTCATCTTTTGTTCAACAAAAAACTCACGAAGTCACGATATTTAATTAAATCTGATATAGTGAATTCATAATTAATTGAATCTTACTTGAAATATTTTCATAATCGAAAATATCATATTCCAAAATTTCCGTTTTTAAAGTATAAATTCTACATATATTAGAACTAAATCGAAATATACATGAATAGTATGAAAGAATACAAACAAAATTTATAAAACGAGATCCAAATTAACAGATTTCAGTAAAGATTGTAATGCATCAACAGATGTTTGCTCTTGTGCACGTCTCTTTTTAACAGGAGTTGGTTTTGGCTTATCTCTTGTAGTTGAAGGAAATACGATTTTCATATTTGGATTTAAGGTTCGTTCTTTGTGCGTTTTTAGCCAGAAGTCGCGATAATGCGTCGTTTGCGCGTTTCTGATTCCTTTCTCAACAAACAAAATTGTTGTTCCATTTTGAATTCCATAATCATCAAGAGTTGAGCCAGGTTTTATTATACCATGCGGTGAAACTACATAGTATGGCTCAGTAGATATGTTAATTTTTGATTCTACCATTTTTCGAAAATCTTCAACAGGTTCGCGATTTTGATAATAAACTTCAAATTCAGGAATACCAGGAAAGAAAACTACAACGATTCCTACTGGTTTGAATGGCTTTTTTCGCCTAACAATCGGAGGTGGGTTAATTATCAGCTCCAAATGATCATTTTGCGGCTTCTGGATCCCAAACACAGACGGGGAACCAATTAGGCCGCGATGTCTTGTTTGGCTACTGTTGAAAAATCTTGATCCTGAAAGTTGTATTTGCATAATAACGTAAATGTATTTTTGTCATGTAAATATATTTTGACAAGTAAAACTATTTTTGACATGTAAATAATAAATTTCTGACTTTGTAAGTTAAAAAGGTGACAAAACATTCCTAATTTAGAATAATTTCGATGATCTTGATGTAAAACTTATTGATAACTCTCATCCATTCCCATAAAATTGTTAATCATTCAAAAAAAAAAAAAAAAAAATTACCTTCGATCGAAAACACTTCAACATTAAATAACAACAAAAATAAAAAGTATAATACGCAAAATGACAAGATATATCAGAAAGAGAAAATGCTTGCATTAAATAAGATTCTATATAACTTTATTATACACGCAAAATTTCATTCTTAATGTTAATGATTTGCTTCCTTATAGTTTGATTGTTCACTGCCATATGGTCAAGCAAAGCTATGACTTTCATGAAGTAGCTCGAAGCGTTGAAATAATTGTTGATCTTCGGCTGAATTCTCTGTCCCGAATTATCAGTCCTAAATTTACTAATAGCACTCAGGATATACTGTACGAAATCTTTGACAGCAAGTGCGTAGTTGTAATCAACATAATCGAACGGCATGTCTTTGGCTGGCGCGAAAAGTGCCATCATAGTCTTCCTGTTTATTTTATCCAATGGCTCATTGAGTGCATACATAATAATAAGTCTGGAGTTGAGGTAGAGTACTCCGTCGTATAAATCCCTCATGTTTCTTGCCTGTCTAGGATCAAACAAATTAACATTCAACTCAGAAATCTGTTTTGCCATAGTTAATAAAACTTCGCCGTAGTAGGCGTAAACGTTGGCGTAATCTGCAGCAGCAACTTGGCCAAGTGCCCTGTAGAGATAGCGCAGTGGCGGCTGCCCAATGTTGTCAACTGCTATGGCAATAAGTTTTTCTATCACAACAGGAATTTGCTGTGCGTAAACTTGCGGATAGTTCATGAAAACATTTTCGATGAAAATGAAAGCGAATTCGCAAGAAGCTGATGGCAAGTAGACTGGCAAGTGTGTAACGATTTCAACAGGAAGTTGTCCAAGCTTCTGCTGAGCGACATCTTCCCTTGAGTCGATGAGAAAGGCGAGGAGGCCAAGCGCTTTATCGGATATTTCTGTGAAGTGCCACTCATCTTCTGTCATCACACGTGCGAAGTAAGGGAAGATTATATCCCAGAATGCGATCATTTGTTCTGTTTCTATTCCAGTGCTGTCGTGGACGAGGACACCGATGACTTCAATAATGTCGGCTGCGATGTGGTCGAATCCTTCTGGCGGGACTTGGGACAACACGTCAAAGAATTGTTCAATTAATGAATGCTTGTAATCTCTAAAGCTGAATGGCAGGTTAAGTAGCATCGTGAAGAAAGCCTTTGAGATGATCTCTAATGTGGGGATATCGTTTGCGTATGCTGTGAGGAAGTAGACGTAGCGCTCAGTGATAGGCTTAACAATGTTTCCGAGCGGATTAGATTCTTTGGTCATCTTCGAGTTGTATATTGAGCCAAATGCTGTTAAAATCTGAGCGGAACTGATCTGCATCCATTTATCATCTGAGTTTTGACCTTGAACAATAATTTCCTGAATTATTTGGCTCTGATCCTTACTGAGAGCAATTGCGCATCTTTTGATTGCTTTTGATAGCAAGTAGCAAGCGATTGTTCTGAGTCTGGGGATTTCGCAGTTCAAAAATCTCATGATTGCGTTGGAGTTAGATGCATCAATAGCAATAAGGTCATTTAAAACTTCAACGCGGAGCGGAATTAATGCGTTTTCATTTGTTGACTGATGAGAAAAAACGTATTTTGTAAATAATGCAGTAAGACCGAGCAGGCCTGCAACGTTTCCCTTCCAATCTTCTCCATCTCCGATCATTTCGAAGAAAGAATCCTTGAATGCAAATATTATGTTAAAATCTAATTTTGTGAAAACGCTCAGTGTTTTGTACGCGTCGGAAGAGAGCGAGTTATCATCAACAGAGCGGAATTCTATTTCACCATCATCGTCCGATAAACCGTTAATATGATTGACGACTGGCTCAACAAAATGCTCCAAATATGGTGTAACCAGTCGATTTATTCCAGAGTCGGGCTGTCTGAGGCAGTGCTGGATGACTTTCCTGAAGAATTTAAGCGAATACTTGACTGAGTAAGGATTCTTTGATACAAGATGGCCGCCGATGTATTCGAATAAAGTGTTTCTGAGTTCTTCATTTTCACTAATAGCTTTAATATTAAATATGAAGTAAAATGTTAATGCTTCAAGACAATTTTGTATAATATTCGGATTCTCAACTTCCGGAGTAATCATCGAAAAATAACTACTGCAAAGAAGGTGGAATTTTTCGTTGCTTAAGAAACGCCTAGTCGTACGTGCACGAACTATGGACAATATTAGTTTAAATGCGTCCATAATTAAATTTTCGAAATCGTCTCGATTAGAAACACCTTCAAGAATTGCATTAATATGGTCTATAACAATATTTGGATCCTTTAATGCCGAGATAGTTTTAAAATCATGCTCAAAAATGTTTGAAATTGTATGCAATACAGCAATTGTAGTTTTTCCATCTAAATTTCCGGATATGATTAGCTGTGCTATACTTACAAAGTAATCCGCGCTTTTTTGGTCTAAATCGAAAGAAATAATAATTGAAATTAATGATTGAATAGTTAAATCTTGATTAAATTGGTCTGAAAGCATCGCTTCAACTAAACCAGCCTTAAGTTGGTCGTGTATGTTATATGTTCGTTGAAATTCCTGCCATAATTGTGTTATTTGTAGATTTGTTACGAGTCTACCCCCACTAAGAACAGAATTTAGTTGTGATGCGCATAATGCTGTAATAGTAGGGCTAATGTTTGCGAGAAATGTTTGTGCGCAGAGAATTAAATACTGAAGTTTATTTTCTTCGCGCATTTGGTGCAAAGCATTGAGAGATTCCTGGCTTGGACCTGCTTGGGAATATGCTGATTGTAATAGATTCAAGAATTCAGTTTGTTCCATGAAAAATTATGAATCGGCCACAATTGAATTAAGGGGGACAGGTTTGAATGGTTTACATTTTGATACTTGCTGCCTTGCGTCTCATAGACGAGCGTGAGCTAAAAGCATCGACGAGTAAAAAAAGAACATATATGGTTATAGTAATCATTAATTGCAATATTATTATGCATATCTCATTATTTGCAAAATCTAGGATTTTTCGATAGTCACATTAAATCATAAATAACATATAAAATCATGATATATAGTCGATAGTGAGTAAGATGTGCATTATTAGAAAAATCTATAGTCAAAAAAATAAATGATTTTAAAATTTAGGGTCAAAAATAACGAGGGGCTAAAAAAATAAATGAGGGGATTTTAAATTTACCAAAAATTTTAACTACGATTATTTTCAATTCAAAATAAACTTTTTTTTTAGAGAAAGCAACTGAGTTCATATTAATAATCATCATAAGTATATATTCACTTTTTCCTATATAAGCTTTAACTAATTTTGTTTATTTATCAAGATATCGCCTATTTTTTGTAATTTCAAGTTTTGCTTATAACATACTAGTTTGTATATGTGTAGTTTCACTTTTCCTATACAAATATGGGATGGTTATGTTTATTTATCACTATATCGATATTTTTCTCTAAATTCAATGTTTACTTGTAATTGTATAATTTGTATATGAATAGTTTCACTTTTTCCATATATTAAAATATGCTGGCTTTGTTTATTTATCAATTTATCATAATATTTCTTTGTTTTCAAGTTTTGCTTGTAATAGTATAATTTGTAGATATGTATTTTCACTTTTCCCATATTACTTCATAGTTTCTGATTCAATATCAAATTCACTAAGCAAATTTGAAAAATTAGGCCTATGTTATGTTTAAGTGAAGGGGTAAAAGTCATTGCTGAAAGTATGACTAAATAGATGATTCGATTTAATAAAAAACAAATAATAATATTTATAGAAAAATAACAAAAATAAAAAATAATATAAAATTAGAACCATGGTATTGATGCTGGTGGTTTGTCATCAGGGATTGTCGCAGCATCGATTAATCCCATCATTGTTTCCATCCAATCTATTGCATCTTTTTCTGTCGAAACGGATAAATCTGGAAGAATCAGTTGTCTTGCTCTTGCAATTGCTGAATCAGACATCTCCTTCAGAACGCTCATTTCGAAAACGTTGAATGACTCCATGTAAAGAACGTGCAGCATCGGAACAAGCGTCGCGAGCGTTTCGCTGTATGTTGACATGAAATGCGACATCGAAAGAGCGAGCTTTCCTTTATACTTCGGGCCGAGCAGCGAAGCGATAGTCGGGGACAACCTGAAGCATGAAACTGTCGGTGGATCACGAGGAATTGTGATGATAGAAGAAGAAAGAAGTGGAATTTCTCCGCTCTTCAGCAGCAAAACGATTTCATCCAGTTTTGGATAATTTGTACCTAAAAAGTGTCTGACTGCAGAAGATGAAGCTGCACCATTCAGCAAAGAGTTCTGCATCGCGTAGAAGTTCTTCTTTGTGAATCTCATCGACAGATATTTGAGTGCCCTGTCTGTTGGCAGTTTCTCGATGTTTTCTTGTGTCGCCTCCCAGTCGATTGTCTTTGTTCCGACTGATTCGTAGAACATGTTCGTCATATACTGTGGTGGCGTCATGAAGAAAGTCGCCCTGTAGTTAGGTCCAATGCTCATCGAAATCGGCGATGAAAGTCTTTCTATGTTTGCGATGTTTATCGGTTTAACTTTCGCGAGTTGAACGAACGTCTGCAAAATGTTGACAGCTGCATTTAATGTCGAAACAATCTCAACTTTAGTAACAGCAATGAAGATCTTGCGCGTTTCGAAAAGAAGAGCTTGGAGAATGAAAGTATCTTGAGACGCTTTCTCTATGTCATGAGTGAATCTTCTGATGTATGTTTTCTCTCCGATGTGTTTCGAAAACCTGAAAAATCTGCTCCTTGAGTTTATCTGGCTCAAGTTGTCTTCAATGAACTGTTTCGTTTCTTCATATGGCTTCTGTGAAGGAACAAGCTCGTTAATTAGCTGGTTGACTGTCTTGTTTTTCACTGCCTCTTTGCATTTAGTCGCGAATTCAGCGAAATTGTCTGTCTTGAACCAATGATGGGTTTTGTGTATTGCCTGCTCGATAGAAGACATCGGGACGTTCTTGAGGATGCTTTCGATGTCGATATTATTTATAGCTTCTTCAGACAAAACAGATGTTTCCATTATCAGAGATTTCATCCAGTTTTGGGATGAGTAAACTGTCCAGTCTACAGTAAACAGCGAATCAATGAACTCTTCGAATGCATTCAAGAATGCGATTGCTGGCTCCCTTAAGTAGTCATTGGAAAGCTTCGACTTCCTGAACATGTAGTATGAGTTGTAGAACTCTGGATTCTTTATTGCGTCCTCCAACGCATCTTTAACTAGCTTGTTTTCGAGCAAAGTCATAAGCTGCGGAGACCAAAACATGAAGGCATCTCTCTTCTCGCGTGGAAGGTCACCAATCATTCTCGAAGAAATGGCAGCAGCATCCTTAAGTTGCTGGTCATTCGATGCATATCCGTATCTTAAAAGCGAAATGACTTGGCCGGCGGCAGAATAAGCTGTTGGTGAATTAGGATTCGTTGTCTGTATTGTCGCTAATGCCGCGTCAGCTGCTGTCCTCAGGAATAGCATTGAGGGAGTGTTCATGAATATGTGATAAGTAGAAACCTGCCATGAAATTAATCCGTGGACAGAAACTTCCTTCTTCATCAGCATTGCTTGGAAATTCATTATCGAGTTTTCTATTCTCTCAATAGGAACTGCGATGTCATTGTATTTCAGCATTCCGGCGATATCCTTGAAGATGAACTGAGAAATCAGTGGTAAAACCAAGCAGTCTCCCTGTGCTTCGACGAATGATCTCTGGTATTGAGGAGAAGATGGCGCGAATCCTAAATTGATCAAAAAGTTGAGATGTGGCAAATTGTTGAACATGTTGAATGCACTGTAGCTGAGATGCTCAGTGATTTTTCCATTCGCTGCGAAGTCGCTCGCAATTGACACAAGATATTGTATCGACAATGACCTTAAGATCTGCCAGTACGTCAGCTGCGGTCTTGACTTGAAGTGTTGTATGTTCATCTTCCTTATAACAGAGATATCTCCTTGCAATGACTCTCCTGGCTGCGTTTTGATGACGCCTGAAAGTTTCTCGATTGCGTCGAGCATTATGTCTGGCGTGGAATCTGTTGGCCTTATCATGTGCGTGACTAAATCTGATTCAGCTGTAAAGAATGCTGCGATTTCTTTCATTTTGAGTAGTGACTTGTTTTCTGGTTCTTTTATCATCGAAAAAATCGCATTTGCTGTATTATAGTTTCTCAAGAAATAAGCGGCAGACGCTGCTGTTTCTTCAATGGAAACATTTCCGTACAAAGAAGCGAATAGGTTGCTGTTCTGTTCGTGTGGTAAAATAAGTGTCCTGTGGTCTGTATCTAAGTCGATATATTCCGATAAAATGCATTGAAGTGGTACAAATTTTGCCGCCATTCTGACCAACTCGAAAGGCAAAACTTCTGTAGTGTTGTGGTATGATGTGACGATTGCCTGGATTATAGAAGTGAACTGCTTGCCAGCATTGTTCTTATCTAAGGCTCTGCACAATAATTTTCTCATCTGCTTGTTTGTCGACTCGCATAAAATGTGCGTGAATGCTTTTGTAGCAATTTGCGCTGATATATCATCCATTTCAGCACTCAAAGCAACCAGTGTGTTCCAATGCTTGTCCTGTGGAAGTATAAGCAGGCTGATGAAAGGTAATGTAGAGTTGTCCCACATCTTTCCTGGAAGCATGTCAACCAAAGAGTTAAATCTCACTTTTTCGTCATCGCCTAAAATCGATATAATTGTATTTGCAGAATGAAGTCTTGTTGCGCAGTTTCCTCTGATTGCCTGGAACACCAAGAGTCTTACAGCGATGCTCGTTGTGTCGATCGAGGTCTCTTTCGTGAACTGAACCATTGCGGACAAAATTTTTTCGTAGACATTAAGATGAGTGCCGACTAAGAATTTGGAGATTGTCTTGATTAATTCATATCTGATGTTTGGATCAACCTTCGACGACGCAATGATTCTATGCGAACCCATGATCAACTGGTTAGGCACCGATCTGAATAAACTCAAAATGTAGTCGCGCTGTGTTTCTGGCTTCAAGAAAGTGATTTTTTCGATTAACAAAGCAACAATGTCGGATATATACTGGCTGTTGTATCTCTTTGCGAGCTTGATAAGCGAATCCCTGGCTTCAACTAAGAACATGTACTGATTCTGATTGCTTTTAGCGACCTCTTCTATCAATATCCTCGCCTTGATGAAATATGTTCTGCATGGCGCGTAAGAGAAGAAATATGTTATTGCCTCTATGATGAGTTTGAAGTAGTTCATCTCGTTCGGTGGCAAGGAGAGAATGCACTGTGTCATTGTCTTGAAGAAGTTGTCTGTCGTCATGACTCTGTTGTTCCTCAAATTCTCATAAATGTCTTTGACGATTTTGAAGTTTTCTTGGGAAATTTTAAGCGGGCAATATCTCAGCATGCAGCATAATATGACGACCTGCACTGACTCAGTCAATGACTGGTCGACGATCTGCGGAATCATCTCTCTAACAATTGATTCTGGGAATTCGCAGTTGATGGGCTTTTTCATCATATATTGGAGCGAGGAAATCATTATAGTTATAATTGCTTTGTTCAGCAGTTTGATCTTCGTCTTGTCTTTGTCTTTTATGTGGTAGCTGAGATAGTCGATAACGACAGGAGTGAATATATCTCGCTCTTCGTCAGAAAGATCGACAGTTGTGCAGAATAATATTCCCTGCCAGAACAAATGATCTATTCTCGCGATGTTTTTCTCTTTGGCGGCCCAGTATGAATGAGCCAAGCTCGCTGCAGGAGAGAAAGGCATGTACTTGGAAAGAACAGGGAACTCTCTAAAGATCAGTGTTGAAGGATTCTCAGACTTTGATGTAAAACCGCAACAGTCGGAAATAAAAATGTGAAGAGCTTCAATGACATCTAAAGGTAAATTCTCAAGTTCCTTCTCGTTTGTTTTGATGAATTCGAATGAGAATCTCTTGTAAGGGTTCTCCAAGAAGGCACTGTTGATAAATAAGTGTTTGAGGACATCATAAAGAAGTCTTTGTGGAATTGTTGTCTTTTTGGAATAAATAGTCAATGCCCTGATGCATTCGATTATGTTGTCTGGGTTAGATTTTGACATGATGACAGGAATGAAGCGCGCGAACATCGGGAATTTAGTTATAACTGGTACATCATTTTGCAGCATCAATCTTATGTTGTGGATAGATACAAAATACATGTTTTCGTTGTCGAATTCAAAGTTTTGAAGTAAAATCGTCCAAGTCATTTCGACATTGAAACTGTTTGTTGACTTAATAGATGACGAAAGAAGAATGTCTATTATATGCGGGCTGTATCTCTCCATCATAGAGACGCACTGGAAGATGATGTTTTGGTACAATTCCTGGCTCTCTGGATCCTTCTTGAAGAAAATCGCCTGCTTGAAAAGCGAGCTCATGTCCGCGTGCTTGAATTCTGGGAACTTGAAGAGTTCAGCGAACGCGAAGATCTTGTCTATCTCTGGCACAGTTTTGATGAGTTCGAGCTGAGCTTCAGCGAAAACTGACAAAATAACAAAAGAAAATTCGTTAGTTAATCTTGTGTCCGGATAAAGATCTAAAAGTTTGTGGAATATTTGGTCGACTTTCTTGACGAATACAATGTCTGCTTTGAATCTGTCTATTTTGACAAGCGACTGATAGATTCTTATGAATAAGAAAGGAATGTGAGAGAAATCAGGAGAAGGTGTCGCTATGTTCAAAAAGTCTTGGAAGAAAGAATTTGTGTTGTCGTTGATAATCAAGTATTCCATCAACTGCGATGCCCTTGGATTGGTGATGAATTTTGGCAAAAACAAAATGTTTGATACGTTTTGTGAAAACTTGACACTAAAGTTCAAGACTAGTTTGGCGAAAACCGACCAAAACGGAATACTTTGTGAATTCATCAGCAGCAAAACTGACGAAACATAAGCTTCAATTCCCGTCCTCAAGTCCGATGATTTGTAGTCGTTTATTTCGGCCATCAAAAGGTCTTGAGCGCCAGGAACATTCAGCCATTCTTCTGACGACAAAACTTTGAAGCACTTTATGATTTCGTCGAACGACGGTTTTTGTGTGCTTTGGTCATCTTCGGCGAATAGTTTGATTTTCGTGACTAAATTCTTGACGTGTTGTGGATTGCAGACTTGTGGAATTGTTCTCACATAGTAGAAGAACTGCTGCTCGTTGTTAGCTTGCTGCTTCAAGTAGCTTTGTACTGTTGGATCGTTGGGATACCTAAGATATAAGTTGTAAGTAGATCTACTAAGCATTTCCTCCACGATCTGCCAATAAGGTGTTCTAACGAAGTAGAAGAACTGCTGCTCGTTGTTAGCTTGCTGCTTCATGTATCCTTGTACATTTGGATCGTTCTGAGAAGTTTGTTGAAGTTGCCTGGCTCTGTTGTTGAAGCTGCCTGGATCTTTTGTTGAAGCTGCCTGAATCTTTTGTTGAAGCTGCCTGAATCTGTGTATCAATGAGCCGACAATTTTACTCTCTTGGAATATCATCTCCGTGTAGGTCTGGTTCTCGAGAATCGCGTCAGTTAAGATGAATGTCAAAATTTGCTTCTCTAGTTGGTCATTTTGAGACATTATTATTGTCATGAACTTCTGTATCTCTTGTATTATTTCTGTTGGTAGGTTTCCGAGGCTGGTTCCGCATGTAAAAATTAATGTGAATCTAATCGCTAAAGTGAAGTAGTCGTGGCCTGGAACGGTTGTAGAAAGCAATGGACTGTCAAGAATGATTGGAGTCTTCAGTTTTTTGAGTCTTTGGATGAATTTTTGCAAAATTTTTATATTATTTGGCCGCCATGTCTTGCAGTCGTAGATGGCCATTACATAGTCCTGCTTGCCTTGTGCATCAAGTGAAGCCTCATAAACATTCAAAAAGTTGGAAAATGCGTCGAGATCTGTGTCATCAACTGATCTGACGTATAATTGGAGTTCTAAGCGTTTTGGAGGCAAGGCTGCTGGACAATATTTCGTGATAAACGTGAATGCGATGCAATGAATCATAAACCATTTGTCATTAAACACTAATTCGTAAATTTGGTCAACAACTTGGCCCATGATGGAAACTTCATAACCAATTGCTTGGCATTTGGCTAAAAATCTGTGAATAACGAGTTCCATGAAATCAGAAGCCTTAGATTCTTGAGATCCGCAAACAATAAAAAGATTTAAGAGATAATTCGTTGAATAACCGGAACAGAATGGACCAACGAAAAACTCGTTCATTTGGTCCATGAATGTTAGCGCTTTTCCGCTTAATCTCGAAAATTTTGCAATATAATTTGCAACGAAGAGAATTTGCTTAACTGCTTCGTTCAACTTCTTCGCGTTGTTGTAAAATTCGACTTTGATGAAATCAAATATCAAAACTAACAAAGCTAAAAGATGCGCGGCTTCTTCATCGTCTTCCTTTAAGTGATGGAAAATGGAAGTGATAAACTTTGCAATATCTGTACCCCCTGGTTCGAATATTAGACCGATTTCTTCAAAATTCTTCTTCGGAACTGGAGATAAAACTGATGAAGGATGATTTTGCATGCATTTCATCATTTCAGTGTAGTCATCCGGATTGCAGTACGGCATAGCTGAATACCACTTAGAAATTAAAGACTTTAATGAATCTGATTCGAGATCTGATTTTAACTTCGGATTCTTGACAATTTGTGAAAGTATTGGTGATACTAAGCTTATAAGCTTCCTTTCATTTGATAGCAAACACATTTCAAGCAACTGTGCATGAAATGGAAGAAAATTCTGTATTCTGTCAAGCGTAAAATATATATCTAATAATCTATTTTGTATGTATGATAGATGACCTTTGAGTGCATCGATGACTTTAACCAAAAAACCTGTATCGTAGTTGACTTCAATTTTCATTGTGTCTTTGTTTGCGATTTTGAGCATAACTTTGAGTAATTTGAGCACTGAAAGTGGATTTGAAATGAGTGTGATGCTTGAAAACGTCTTAATTATTAAAGGAGATTTGTAAAAGTGAATTAAACTGTATAAACTTTGCGTTGAGTTGTCGATTTTGATACATAATCTGATGACGAAGAACATCCAGTCTGTTACTGTGCTAGAAACTTCGAAATTCGGCGATAATAATTTCGAAAAATTTTGGAGGCCCAAATAAACCATTTGGCGTGTAATAGTGCGGAATAGACGTGGATTTCCTGGTGCTGCATCGGCAAAAGTCTGGATAAGTTCAGCCGTTGCTTGATGATTTTCAACTGCTTCGTAGAGAACTTTGCTGATGATTTCTGCTGTAACATTTTCGAAGGTTGCTGGTAAATCCTTCAAAAATGTCGTAATTGAATTGAATAAAGACGGGAAAAATGTTAAATTCGCTAATGATGAGTTATTTGTTTGACGATCTGCATAACGCTTCTGTTCAGTGATTTTGTATGTAAGTGCTACGAGTAATTTCGTCGAATATTCGACGAATTCGCGAACTCCGAAGAAAATTGTTGAATTTGTTGAAGTTTCGGGATCTGGTTGATTTCCGTTCTTTGTAATGATATCGAGTGTATTGACAACACCGAGAGAAACAGGTGCTTCAAGTGCGAAGCCGATTTGTTCGAATTTTGTCGTGCATTGAGTAATAATTTTGTCTCCAGCCTCTTGTGTTGTTACAATTGCTGGATTAACGATTGTATATATGCATTTGTCGATTTCGTTGATTAGTGCCATAGATAAGTCTTGTCCTGTCTTAAAATCGCCGAGTTTTTGATCTTTGAAGTATAATTTCTTAGAAACTGGAGTTTCTGGGCTCGAAACGAGCATAGGTAACTGTACATTCATTAATTTCATTGTCTGATGGCGAATTGCTGAAATAATCCCTTGCAAAAAATATGGATAATACGAATTTGTTTGGAATTTTCTGTATAAGTTGTTAAATAATTTAGATATATCTGGAATGTCCATCTCTACGCGCATCTTTTTGATCATTCTCAAGCCGTAATCGATGAAACACATAACTCTGCCTTGATGAGTGGGATTTTTCTCTCCGTCGATAGTCTCGAAGAAGTAAAACACCTCCCTCCACTTAAATTGTTGGGAAATTTCCGTATATTTTTGGTATGTAGCATTTTCGAATAATTTCGTGATTTTTTCTCGCGTTTGGATATTTTCTGGTGACATTGGGAGTTGAGGATCTTTCGGATCTCTCTGGTTGTCCGATGATTTCCTCCAATGCTTGAAAAATCGATCAATAATGAAACTTGGAGAAATTTCTGATGTGAAAAACTTCCTAATTACCGCAGATGTAGGTATGCAGTGCTCTATAGTGTACTGGAATATCGTGAAATCGGAATAAGTCAGTTTTGAAATATCAACTTGTAAAAAAGATTCAATGCATCTGTGGATCAAAGAATTCTTCAAAAAAGAGAGGACATTCTTAACATCAGTTGCGGAGTTGTGGGAGTAAAAAGGAAGCTGTTGTTGCGAATTTAATAATCGTTGCAAATAATCAAAGAAGAATTTCGTTAAATCATCGCCGTAATTCTTTGTTTCGCGAGTAAATGTGCAGCAATAACAGAAGCAGTTGAATAAAGGCCCGTATTTTGTTAATAATGGCGACGAATTTAAAGGAAAATCAGAGCCAATGAGCTGAGCAAATGCGAGATATACGATGAATTTCACTTTATCCCATTCCAATTGATCGAAATTCGATGGTTTCTCTTCGAACTCAGCAAATATCGATTTATAGACAATGGCCGGATCATTTCGCCGCAACATTAGCTCCAGCTGCTTGTTGCGGAGGTACGTGATTCCCTCAAGGATCATCGCCTGGTCCTTGCTCGATAAAAGCTCTTTAATTGATGCATTTTTCATTGATTTTTTTTGTTCAACAAAATAATTATTTTTCTGTTTAAATCAAATAAATAGCATATTTATCACATACTTCTCGCTAAATTTTGTGTTTTATCCAATAAAACCAAATATTTGAAATGTTTTCAAAAATATCAAATTCAAGTGCTGTAAATCATATAATACATATTAAATCGTCTAAATATTAATATATCTTAGCAATCATTCGAATTTCATAACAATATTATCATTATCGAAATTTGTTTTAATTTAATGATCAATATTGACTGTATTACAATTTTCTGACAGTATATATAATTATCCTATTTCTTATTTTGCAATTTTTCTATATCTTCAGATTGAATTTAATTAAATGTCTTGGATCTGAAAATATATAATTGGTCATATCAAATTGTTTAAATAATAGTCGAAAAACTTCCAAACAATTATTAAAAATCTAATTATTGCAATGTTCATCAATTGGGTGTTCAAAAAGGTATACTTCATTCATAGCAACACATTATATGAAATAAAATTGAAATTAATAGTATTGTATCAAAAACTATGTAACAACTGATCTTTAGATAACTTATCGCTCCATTGCCTTGATTTCCAAATTTGACTAATCATTCATGAATGTTGTTGATTGTTTAAATAGTCAATTAAGACTAAATAGATTCTCATTGAGATTATAAAAATTATATTGTAATGAACTCTTTAATGTGGATATTATTATTCCTTTATATATTTAATTGCTACATATCAAATATATAATGAAATTAAACTTTTAATGCTTGGTGCATAATATTAAATATACTTGCAACTAATGAACCTTGCAGTAGTTTTGGCTTATGTGTAGTTTGTTTATTTTCGTATGAAAGCTTGCAAACATCTCCATAAAGAGTGAAACCATCTTTGCAGCTTGTGCATTTAGTAGCCGAATCTATACAGTTTAGGCAAGTATCACTACAAAAGCGGCAGACTCCATTCAGACTGAAATAAGATGGAGCGCATGATTCTTTGCATTGATTTCCTTGAAGAACTTGATCTGAGTGACAACTTGTGCAGTTGTCTGATGACAATGAGCATGTGTAGCAACTGCTACTACACTCTTGGCATAAACCGTTGAGATTATAATATCCTATATTGCATGTTGTCTGGCACTGATTGCCTTGAAGAACTTTATTTGATGGGCAGCTCGTGCATTTGTCTGATGATTCTGAGCATGTCGCACAATCAGAACTGCACGATTTACAAATTCCATCTTCATTAAAGAAGCCAGAATCACATGATTCTTTGCATTGATTC
>MRSU01000210.1:0-29137 GCA_008369845.1 Trichomonas gallinae
ATATCATTATATTAATGCATATAATATATTGGCAAAGTTTGGAGCAAAAATACATTTCTATCGTCATTGGTACACCTCTAAATACACACATAAACATATTACAATAAAAAAAATTAAATTGGCGAAGGGTCTGGAGAAAAGATAAATCGTGTAAATGCCGATATTTCTGTATCAGCTTCCATCATTATCTTCAAAACATGCGGGGGAAGTGATGTCGTTCTTTGTGAGAAATTCGGTTTAGTGGTCAACCAGCTGAGCGAGCAGAGTTGTTGTACAAATTTATCCAGGCTCCTTTTGTTATCACTAAAAACAGAAACTTGGTAGCTCTGCATACGAGAAATTACAATGACACTTGACAAAGGAGTCTTCATATCATTTGTGGGATTCATTATCTCAGGGTGTCCTTCAGAAACCCATACATCGGAAGTAATATTCGAAGCTTGTACGAAAGGAGCAGGATAAACAGAAAAAATTGACGTCCTGTCGAATAACCCAGGGTCATCGGACTCTCTAATGTCTTTGATTATCATGTCGACAGTCTCCATTTGCACTGACTCTGCAACGAAAGTGAAGAAGAACTCAACAGGAATTCCATTCTCTGCGCATTGGTTGTTGATCATCTTCATGTTCCTGATCAATTGAGAGTTGTTCTGTATCATGATGCGTGTCATCGCGGAGCCTGTGTCATCCACCCAGACGCTGTCGTAGTTCTTAGGGTTGAAAGCTATGTGTATGGAGATCGAGTTGTCAACGCGCGATAAGACAAAAGGCGGCTGATACCTGAACCCGAAGAAAAAGTCGCGGGGCTCAATCAAAGGTATTCTGCCGTAAAGCGAATCTTGGAGAGATCGAAGGGCCGCGTACAACTCGAACGCGTGCATCATTATGTCTTCCTCTGTGGAATTAATGATTGTGTGCTCTGTGAAATTCACGTAGCCGAAGTCTGAGCCGAGCTTCGTCGATTCTTGCGTCTTGGTGATGAGGTAGACGAAAACATGATGCTCGCGATTGAAAACTAAAGAGTCCTTCTTGTAGAACTCCAATGCCGCGGATAATGCTTTGCCTTCGCTAACCTCTTTCAGGCCTGGCCTCTGCGTGAACAATGTCATCTTGCCGAAGCCGAAATACGAGTATTGATGAGTGAGCTGATCGAAAAAAGTAATGATGGAATCAACGGGAATTCCTTTTTCGTAGAAAACTACATACGAGCCATCTTTCGGACCAAAAACCGGCGAATATCCATCAGGCTGCCATCTGGATATGAGATCTGACATTGGCTTTTGGGTGTTCGTGCCTCCACTGTTGACAATTGCATATGGTTGATTTGCATCTCGTCCTTTGAAGGGTGTAAGCTTATCTTCGATGTCGGATGGGGCAACAGATTGACAGAATATGTGAGGACTTGCGTTTAACGTGTAAACAGTTGTACCTTGATATTGAAGATTTATTTCTTCAACAGTTCGCGGCAAATCATAGCAATTATTAAATGAAAACCTGATTTTAGACATTACATTGTCGTCATTAGTGATTTGTGAAAGAATTTGTTCATGAAACGGAATATTTGGTATTTTTTCATCAGATGATTTGTCTTCTGATGAAGATTTATTTTTATTTCTAACTGCATTGTAAAATGCTTCCATTGATTCGGTTGACATGTGAGGAGGATGAAAGATTCTTGGATCATCATGAGATTCTGCTTTTTCTTCAGTTATATAGAACATATTTAGGGATTTTGGTGGATATGATATAAGAATATACTTTGATGTTGTTACATCGATTGATATTATGTCATCTTTTAGCGGAGATTTTAATTTTATTATTTTATCTCTCGTAGATATTATTTTATATGGAAATTCATGAGGAGGTACTAAAATAAAGCTGCCAATTGGTGGAATTCTTGGATATTCAATGCATAATGATGGATTTAATTCGCAAGTTTCTCTGATTACAATTTTGTTTCCTTTGTATAGCGGATATATTTTGTATACAGCAGGTATTGGCCATGCTCTTGATTTTGGTGTGATAATAAATGATGTAAAATAATAACATTTCAAATCTGTTTTCTCGAAGTATAATTTTAGCGTCAGGGCTCTTTGTAGCAATGGTAAATAATTATATTGTAAGTCACGTTCGAAATTCCATTCGTAAGGTATGGATCGTAACCAATCTGGCAATTCTATAGATTTATTGTCAATATTGAATATCAAAATACCTGGTATATTCCTTTTGGAGACATCAGATGGAGGATCATGAATATAAATAGAAGCAAAACCTTGCATGGCAAGAATACGCGAAAAAATCAACAATTTTGTATCAATTTCTTTTGAATGTGGTTTTTCTTCGGCCTCATATACATAAAGAATATGAATGGGCTCTCTTATTTCTCCTGAATTCGATAAATTCCATTCCATAGCAATTTTCCACCTTTTGTCACTTTTTGGATCTTTCCAGAACAAAATGACATGTAAATTTACAAATGTCAAATGTTTAATAAGGGGGTGCATCGAATTTTTATATTAATTCTTTGCGATAATATAAGTGTTGCAGTGCTTTATGTCAAAATGAGATTCCATTTGCAGACTGCACGAGTTATTTTTCAATGATTCATACATATTTTTTCAATTTATTTCTTCCCTACATTGTAATATACACAAACAATGCCATGATATAACTGGCACGATGAAAAATGATCGAAAAGCATCATGTTTGAATACGGATATGAAAGAAGAGGGACTTCAGAATAAATTCTATTTCTATTCATACATGCAACACTATGTAACTTATATGAATATGATATTGAACTACTTTTCTGGCTTCATTTGGCTTGATTCTCTGTTTCTTTCGATGTTAATTCAAATTGTTGAATCTTGTTTAACTTCATTGTATCATGAATCACAACTCCTATATATATAACATTAATCAGAAAAATGCATTTTACACAATACTCCACAAAGATTTGTTAAATCAAGCGATAGTTTATAAATCAGACTGATTTACACTTTAAATCACTGATAACAGCACTAAGAAGAATTCACTGCACATTTAAAATCCAGAAAAACGCTTTTTTTGAATGCTTCAGATTCAAAAATGTCTGGCGGCTGTGAATCTGCTTCTGTGTTCATCCAATATCAGCAAATACAGTAAATACAGCCATGGCTGCTGATTCTAAATCATTTTGGATCTAATCTTAAAAACAACATCAAGTAATATATCTTTGATCAAAGAAACAGCGCGCTTAAGTTATCATCTGTTGGAGCGCATGTCAAAATATGTGAATAAAGCCAGAAAAGTCTACATAGGTCCATTTCACCAAAGCAAGCATAGAATGAGAAGTACCACAATGAATGGAACACTGGATCCAAGGAAGCGAGCAAACGAGCAACGAAAGGCCTCACGAAATTGGCCACATTCTAGACATAACTGTATGGGGCAACTCTTTATTGAGTGCAAGACGCCAGCAAATATTTCAGCAGCAACAACATGGTGATCTATTGTTGATTGTTGATGTATCATGGAATCTGCTCTTTCGAACAATCTCTTCGTGAAGTCGAATCCGAGGAGTCTGCACAAAGCACATCAGAGCTGGACCCTCGAAGAGAAGTTGTCTTCTTTGTGGATTTGCACGTCAACAAATAAAGTGATCAATGTATCAAGAGCAGTAGAGCTCGGACAAAGATACATATGATCAGAAGACTGGACAAGGAAAGTTGGTTCTGAATTATATGTTAAAACTACTAACTATAATTAAAATAAATATAGAGATTTAATCTAACAAAACATATCGAATATAAATAAAAAACAAAATCAAATTATATTTCCGGTTGATAGATCGCGGATCTTCTGAAGTGCGGCAGCAAGTTGTTCCCTAAGCTCGCTGTTTTCTTTCTGAAGGGCAACATATTGTTCTCTAGGAACCGTGTCAGATAATTCAGCATACAGCCTGTTTCCGCACCTTGTCCTTTCCATTAACTGTGTAACTTGCTCCTGGTAGCAGTGCTCTACAGAATCCAAATACTTTTGGACTTGCGACAAGACATCAGTTTTGACTGGATTAAAAATAGGTGTCGGAATGTCAAAGCCGTCATCAATCAAACTCTCGTCGACTGTTGTTGTAGTATAAACTTCCGATGCGTCCACGGCGAAGCTCAATGAAAAAGCTGTATCTTCGAACTGCTCAACACCCGGTGTAACGTTAACAATAACTGCAGCAACTGCGCATTTTCCTGGCGACTCGAAGAAATCTTTGAACAATCTCGTGATTAAAGATTCTCTGTATGGAATGGCAGACTGCTTAGTTGCTAATGACCTGATACACTTACCGAGGACTAGCATCGATTTGTTGATATAAACTGACTCTTTGATCCTTTCTTCGCCGATTTTCCCGGTTCTTTCGCAGCCGGCTAAATCAACAATGGAAATAAAAACAGGCAAATAATGTTCTCTGTGCAAGATAATCCTATAAATTACATGGCTTCGCGATGAGCTGCGGTTGTATGTTGTTTCTGCTTTATGGCGCTCGCTGTTTGCCTTTAGAAGGAGATCTGAAACTTGAGATTCGTTGGAAATTACCCATTCGCTCGCTCCTTCGATGGATGTCCTTCCATCTGAGTACCTACCAAGTGCTAACTGGTTTTTGGCTTCACTACGCGGAGAAAGTTTTTTATTTTTATTATTATTTGGAGATTGAGCGAGAAGATCAAAGATTTTTTCGTTATATATCTCTAGACACGATACTGTAAGCTTTGTATACATTTTCAAAGTCGTATTCATCTGGTTTAAGATTGTTGTCAACGCTCTCTTCAAAATTCCAGGATCATTGTTTGTACCTTCAATGGTGAATGTTTTGCCTGCACCTGTAACTCCGTATGCAAACAAAAGCATATCTCGTCCTTCACTTAATGAAGGTAAAAGTTTCATGAAACTTTCATTGTATACTTCTTCTTGCGTTGATGTTTCATCGAATACTTTTTGAAAATCGTAAAGTTTAGTTTGATTTCTAGCTGTTGGTGGATGAATTGTGATCTGATTTCCATCAACTTCGACGCAGCTTTCGGTTTCTCCTTCTTTGAGAGGCCTAACACGAAGGTAAATCTGTAAAGCGTTGCCATGATCTTTGTTTCCATCACTCTTCTTTGCTTTTTTCGTTGGTGTTACATTGAGAAAAGAAGATGATGCGTTTTCGCGACCACGCATTGGAGAGCGATGCGGGATCTTAAGTAGAAATGAACTTGATGAAGAGTTGAAAAGACTTCGTTTCGAATCACTCATAATTTTTACAAAATCTATTCATGTGTACGTTTAGAAATTTTATCAATGAATTTCTAGTTTTTATTATGATAAATAATATCAATAGAGTCTAAACAAGCTTATATATTGATATGAATTTACAATTTTGATTATTTGAAAAAAATGCAATATTTTTGACAAAATAATTGAAATCATCCAAAAATTAGAGTAAGATAGCATTATATACTATATCTATTTATATATTTCAAAAGTTTAGGACAATAAATGGATAAGAAATTATTTCCGTCATTAATATATAAAAGAAAAACTATTGTTATATGGTAAAAAGTGAATCTATATCGAAAGCATTCACATTTTGAGTAACTAATAGCGTTTTACACTGTTTTGATATTTTCAAAAAAATATTTACATTTGTACGTTTAGTTAGCGTTTATATGATTTGTATGTATATATGTTCTTGGAAAATGAAGAGTAATTGCTTCAATTATGTAATTGTTGGACTTTAGAAAATTTTTTCCTTAGCAATGGCTCTGGAACGATGATAAATGGGTTTTAATAGTTCATTGTGATTAAATCTTTTGTCCTTCAAACGCTGGGATAAAACAACAAATTTTCAATTTTTTCAAAACGATTTTTATAAACTTTTGTTAATCTAATTAGACTTAAAATGTAATTGATAAGCATGTTTTAATAAAATTAAACGATAAAATTTTTATTGCTCAAAATGATGATGAAAATAACAAATTTATATATAGTATGTTATTAATATCAAGTTTTTAATCACTTTAAACTTATAAAATTAACTTTTTGAAGAAATTTCGTGATATTTGGGGTCTGCAGATAATACTATATCTATATTTAAAATAAAATCGAACAAAAAAGTAAAGTTCTCAAAAAGTTTTTTTTTAGAAAATGTCAGAGCCTCAAAAGCAATCCGCGAACAATATATTTGCGGAAGCAATTACGAAGCTTATGGGCGATGCAGCAAACAAACAATGCATAGGAAATTTAGCGCAAATTTCGCAATTATTAGTTAAAATCGATTCTCAAGTTCCAGGTGCCGCTGACGCGCTCCTCAATGCAATACTTACAAACTTTAGACAAGCGTATAATTAGACAGAAATAGAGATTGATTTTTTTGTATTTTGTTATTTTTTGTTTTTATAAATAAATTTCGATTGTTTTAAGGATAATAGGCTTCATTAGAAATTACATCTATCCTCAAATACTCGCAAAAAATACTCTCAAATCGATATTAAAATAATATCAATTTGAATATTTTTTCATAAAGTAAGAGTATTTAGATGCAAGCTATATAAAATACACCCAGAATTGAAATAAGATATGGAAATAGAAATAACGAATCTTTTTATTTATGAGGTAATTTAAAATACAATTATTTCATCTCACGAAATAATTAGGATCAAAATCAAATTTTTTCGAAGAGACTTTAGCAGCAGCCACCTTCATCTTTCTTTTCCTTCGAAGAATTAAGATCTACGCCGTGGCCTTCAGAGAACGGTTCAATCTTGTTTTCAATAATGTATTTGACAAGGCCTCTATGGGCTTCATCAAGATTTTGGCCTGTACGAGCGGATGTTTCGAAGAATCCGATGAAATTATACTCCTCGCAGAATTGCTGAATTTCTTCTTTTGTCTTACCCCAGTTTCCACTCTCGCAGAGGTCAATCTTATTACCAAGAAGCATGCATGGAATTGGCTTTCCTTGAGACGTGAATACTTTGCTATCGATATCTTTCTTCCATTGAACTGCGAGATCGAGAGTCTGGTGTCTCATGACATCGAAGACTAAGAGAGCGCCAACGGCCTCTTGGTAGTAAACGTGAGTCATTGATCCAAAACGCTCCTGTCCAGCAATATCCCACAACTGCAGGCAAATATCTGTCTTCTCGTCCCATTTGAGATCCTTGCTAGCAAAATCGACGCCAATTGTTGTCTTGTAATATTCTGAAAATACGCCTTCGACATATTTACGAACTAATGATGTCTTGCCAGTACCCATCTCGCCGACGACGAGGATCTTGAAAATCATGTGCACTGGCTCGGTCTCAGTTTCGACAATATCAACCATTAAAAAATAGAAATTTGACATAACCGTTCAGAGTGAACTAACTTTTTAAAGCCAATATTTTTCTTTTATTATCTCTATACATTGTAGAATCCAAAAATGATCCAAAATTGCTTTTTAGACAAATTTATTTTTATCATTATTTTAAAACTTGAAGATATCACTAAATTTTATTGATATTTCAATAATATATTATTATATAAATCTTTTTATAATACTTATGGTCATCAATGATAATTTTGATATCAATTCGATGATTTTGTTTGCAAACGCTATTATTCGTGTAAATAAAACTGTTTTTAACATATTCTTGATTTATGTTTGATTTCAAATTTTATGATTTAAAATATAGACTATGCTGATGAATTATTTTACCATCTTTGAATTATAATATAGCTGTCTAATATAAATCGTGTAAATTTAACAGATATTTTTATATAACATATTCAAGTCCTGAAATTTATAAATATATTAGATTTCAAAGACTTAAAGCTATTGCCAAACTTAAACTCAATATAATAGAAAATATTATATTTTTTAGAATTTTTCATGTATTATTGAGGGAATAACTGAATAATATATTTTTGTTTCTCTATTTATTACATATATGGTTATTGCCAAACTTAAACTCAATATAATGAAAGATATAATATTTTTCAGGAATTTCCATTGACATATGAGGAAATAACTGAATAGTATATTTTCACTTCGCCATTTATAACATACATAGTTATTCACAAACTTAAACTTCATAATGATGAAAGATATTAATATTAATCAGGATTTTTCATGGGTTAATGAGGAATTAACTGAATAACATATTTTTGTTTCGTGATTTATAATAGTTTGTCTAAAGAAAGATTCACTTTTTGATGGAGTGGGAGCTCAATTGTTATGAGCTTCAGAAAGAAATCCAAAAACAAATGCTCCATCTCAAAGTGTTGAACGAGCAGATCGATAGAAACCAAGGATCTGTGACTTCGATGCTTAAGCAGCTGCTAGTTTCGAAATATTTATATATAAATAGACTTCATATAATGGAAAACTGCGATAAAAGTAAAATAAAAGACATTCTCAAATACTTTCCGATGCAGGGAGACAAGTTTGAAATCGCTGATTCGTTTACTTCATTAGATTTGCCTGAAGATTTCTCAACAGTTCCGATTAAATCATTTTTAAACGCGTTATTCGATAGCTTCGAGAGTTTTCTTCCATCTTTTCATAAAATTAACCCTTCAAAAATTCCACGAAATAAATCAATGATTGATTCAACAGCAACTTTACTTAGAACTGTGTTTCCTGCACTTTTTGGATATTGCTGGGCTGCAGAACCAGCAAAAGCTTACACAGATCAATTAGTTTACTGGTTTTCACAAATTCTTAAAGAAAATCAAGGCATATACAGAGAATCTTTCGATAAATGGTTTTCTCACGCAATGAGAGGATTTTACGCGAGTTTGAACACACTTCCTTTTATAAGAGAAACATTTCAAGAAGTTTTCTTCGAATTTATACAAATATACAATAGTCCGGACAAATTTAATGCGAAAATTTTACTAGGGTTGGCACAAAAGTTATTAAAAAAGATAAATCAAAATTATTATTTGCTACCAGATGTTTTAAACTCATTTTATCGAGGGATTTTCGATGCTGTTGATCAGTCAGAGAATATTATAGATAAAGAATCAACAAAAATGAATCTCATTCAGATTTTATTTTTCGAAAACTTGATTAGACCTGTTTTCTTGAATCCTCTCCTATATGGTGTATGTGAGGTTCCAATAGTTAACGAAGATTCACAATATTTCTCAAATATTTATTTAGTTTTTGGATCAAAATTCAATTCTAAAGAAAGACTGCCTGATATTGATAAAGAACTTGCTAAGCTCTCGGAATTCGATGATTTCAAACCATTGGATATATATGAATTAATGATTAACGAAAAAGCAAAATTAAATCTTCCTTCGCTTTCAACATTCTGCGATATTGTGCAATGTGCTCATCAGCCTCTATTTTTCACAACGAAATCCATCCTTTTATTGTTCAGATTCATTGTTTCAATTCAACAATTTTCTGATTTTCCTCGCTCAATCGAAAGACCAATAAAGAACATCACGGAGCAAGGCTTAACTGAAGCACTTGAAGATCTTGGTGAGTCTGCCTTTTGGTTCCAGTGTTTTTCGATGAAATATTTAGGCGTTGAAAATGTTGAAATAAGAAAGAAGAAAAACAACACCCCACTATATATGCTATTGAGCTCTCCATCAGTAATCCTCTCGCCTACTCAGTCTGATGCTAGAAAAGCACTCCAAGAGTCTTTGTCGCTAATCAATACAACAACTGACGCGAAAATTCGGTCACAGATGTTATATATCCTCAAAAATGCTGACGTTTCTTCAGAAATTTCAAACTTAAGCAAAGAAATAAGCACAGTCGATCGCCTTTTAGCGGAAATATCAGAAAGAGCAAAGCGATTGAACATTTTGGGAAGAACATTGTCAGAGCTGACTTTTTTGTCGAATCATTCAGGTGTCAAAATATCAATCGCTGCGAGTCTTGCTGCTGATTTCATTAGCTACGCGAACGAGCATCAGAGTGGCCCGTTGATGGAAAAAATCACTGCGTTGGCTGACTCTTATCTCGGTGTATCGACAGAGTTTTTAGAGAAATATTTGCTGATGATGTTTGCATTAACAATAAAACCTTTGACGAAAAATGTTGTCAAAAAACACGAATATCAGGTCAACGATGATGTCGTCTCGGAGCTCAGGAAAATGGTCTCCAGGCCACTGAATATAACAGCTGTCCTTCCGAGAGTGATGATGCTCGCGAAAGACGTTTCGACGATCTTGGTTTACGGAATGATGAACGGAATTGAAATTCCTGTTTTAAGATGTTACTCGCCTCCATTCATTGAGAATCCTGCCAGCTTAGCTAAGTCAATAAGCGATTTCATGAATGAGCTTTCTCCAACAGTCAAGAATAAGATATTTGATGATAAAGAGCTACAGGCTATTGATGTTTTCTTGATGACATTCTTATGATATAATAATATCAAGAAAATTTAGTTGAGCACAACAGAGCCACTATTAATGAAAGAATAGCTTGTTAAAGAGTCTCTTTGAAAACCACCAAATGCAAGTCGGCTTAAATAGTTTCATGAATTCATTCTTCGGCATCAACCCCATGAATTAAAGACGAGAGTTAATTAACATCTCGATTTTACAGAAACACATGATTGTGATGACTGACAGAAAAAATCGTTCTGTGTTTTCAACTTTATATATCAGCATCTTAGGCGAAAGTGATAATGAATTTTGACATGTATATTTTTATGTTGCAGAATGTCAATAAATTGTAAGTTTTGTTTGTTTTTACTTGACAGATTTTTTTTTAGACTGAATATGAAAAAAGAAGCCAAAATGTTTTTCATATTTCAATGGCTACTGATTTTTTTGAACAGCAGTTTTCAAATCTGAAAAAAAAAATAAAAATATATTATAACAAACAAATGAAATATTTAGTGCATTATTACAGAACGGCTTGGATAAGATTCATTTCAAGATTAAATGGAATTATTCCGAAAAAAAAATCAAAGTTTTGCTAAATTGTGAATTTAGCACGCAATTGTCCTGTGACTTAGTTGCTATTAGTAATTTGCTGAATCATGATATATATGTAATTCTTACTTGTCTTTCTAAAAATTTCAAATTTTTGGAAAAAAGTAAGAAACTCGATTAGTTTTCAATATCAGGGATAGCAGCAACAGCACGCTTAATTTTCTTAAGCTGGGCGGCCGTTTGAGCAGATGGAGCTACAATTCTTTCAGATCTGTCACCATGTTGTTCTCCGCTCTTTGATCCATTCTTAAATGCATAAGAAACAGTAATAACCTGTCCACCGAAGTATTCTCCGTTCATTGCCTTCTTTGCTTTATCAGCTGCTTCAAAGCTATCATAAGATACGAAACCATGGCCAAGGCCTTTACCAGTACTTGGATCCATAACAATCTTGCATCCTTGAACATTTCCAAACTGTCTGAATGTCTGTAATAAAGTTGCATCATTAACATCTTGTGAGAGATTTCCGATATACAGCTTTGCACCAATATCAATCTCATCTCCTGCGATTGCAGCGTTGTTTACTGACATTTTAAGCGGATTTCCGAAAAGTTTGATTCCATTTAATATGGAAAGTGCGTAAAGAGCGTCTTGTTCTGTTTTGAATTCGACGAATCCGTATCCGTTCATTCTATTTGTGACTCTATCTCTAGGAATGTTCACGAAAACAACCGGTCCGCATTGCATAAAGAGCTCCCAGAGGATTTCTTCAGTGACATGCTCGCTGATTTCACTGACATAAAGTGTATTTTCTTTCACTTGCTGATGAATGCGCGAATTCATCAATGAAAAAAGTCAAAAATAAATAAGGTTATTTTGAATAATCAAAAAAAATAATAATTTTTATTCTCGAATTTTCTACATGAAAATCGAGCGAATAAGATTTCTTTTCTCGCATACTATTAGAGTGTATAGTATACAATCATGTTTACATACTAGGTTACTTCAAATCTAATCATATACGCTTGTCGATGTCGAGCATTAACCTGGTGAATTTTTGACAAATATCAAGAATTTTCTAATTTATAAAAATATATCATTGCCAAGTTAAAATAATAATGATATAATTGCATTATCATCAATCAGAAGATAATGATTCATATAAGTTGACGAGTTTGATGTTTATTGTTGCTTTGTTTTCGAAAAATCAGAAGAAAAATTTAGAAAAATAAAAAATATCAAAATTTATTAGTTAGAACAGGTAAGTCTTCTGGTTGAGAACTGTTGGGCCCTCGTGCTCGAATTTAACGCCAAGCTCTGGGTTGGTGTCTATGTCTGTCTTTGTCGACTGGGCCACAATCACGCCCTCAGATGGCGCGTTTTCAAGGAGAATATTTGCTTCATCGATGATAGGTCCAGTGACCTCGAACTGCGGCTGTACTTTACCAGCAAGTCCGCAGATAACAGGTCCGCCAGTGATGACGGCAATTTGGAATCTAGAGTCTGTTTCACCATTCTTCGGTAATGAGTCGTCGAGGAAGCCCTTCATAGCGAGAGCAAGCTTGATGCCGGTTGCTGGTGGGCCAGCGATATCGTGTGACGTGAAGAGGCCGCCGATATAGAAGAACGAGCCACCGATAGTGCGGATAGGCATGTACGGTGGGTTATGTGACGCGATTGAATCGAGCTGCGTCATGACTTGGTCAAGGAACTCTGTGGAGTGTTGCACCATATCGAATGCGTTGTTCAGCCTGACGACAACAACAGTTCCCTTCTTGCCGATGAACTTAAAGTTAGTGTCTCTGCCGGCGATGAATGCAGCAATTGTACGTGGGATGAGCTGGTTGAGGAGACCTTCTGTTGTCTTCTCGAGTGCTTCGAGTTCGTTCCTTGTCGCGTTGATCTGTCTTGTATCGTTAACGACAACGACGAAGTTTGTCTTGTTGTTCGGGTTCTTGATCGGGTAGGCAGTCATCTGGACGAGGATCATGTTGCCCTGGACGCATGTGAGATTGACGTTGTATGAGCAATTCTGGACTTCGACATCGTTGCTCATCAATCCCATCTTCTCTATGAAGTGGAAGGCGCCCTGCTCTTCGATTGTCATTTCTTGCTGGTTCGGGTTTGGCATCTGGATGATAGAGTTGATTCTCCTACCGACAATTTCGTTGATAGTGACTCCGAATGAGTCCATGAACTTCATGTTCGCCGCTTCGATGACGTTGTTCTCGCCGACGCAAAGGATTGGCGAGGCGACGTTGTTGAAGACGACTTGAAGTGGATCAAGATCTGCCTCGACTTCTTCGCTCTTAACAAGCGAGAGAGAGTCGATGATCTGCTTGGACTCAGCGACTACTGGTGGAGGAAGGTGCCTGATAAGCATGAGGAGACCCTCGATAGTGTGATACTGCTGAGCGAGAACCAAGGAGACGAAAACGTGAGAGAAGATGCCTAAAACAATAGAAATGATGCCATAAATAATAGGATATAATCTGCCGCTGGCCATAAGTCCAACCAAGTAGTCCTTTGTGAGAACACGGCTCTTGAGGAGCAGTGGAGGAAGGTGGACGTTCATGTAGTGGAAGACATCGATATATGCGGACGAGTTGAGTGTAGCTGTTAATGGTTGATTTGTGGAAGCATTGCCTGAGAGTGTTGTGGAATTGACGATAGTCATCAACTCTTTAGTATTGTATATATACCAAGACAAGCCGCGGTCGATACCCAAGCATGAGTAGAGATCGTGTGGTGTCGATGTTGTAGCATTCTTGCATGTGTCTGTAACGTGGAGATCTGAGACGGCTTTGACTCGGTTAACCATACCATCGTTGTTGTTGCCGTGAAGGAAGAACCTGTTCGCCTCTTGTAACTGTGTCATTACGTTGATGAACTCGTTTGTAATTCTTGTCCTGTTCCAGTGCCTCTTGTATGTTGTAACTGGTGGTCTACCGCTATAGGCTGCTAGTTCAGATGGATACTGGGCAAGGATGCCGTATGTGAGGAGTGAGAGCATTCTCTGAGCGAGAGCCCCTCTGTACGCGCCAGATGTAGCCTGCCTGAGGACGGATGCGAACTGGTCCATGTTTGTAATTGTCTGTGTGTATCCGATGATTGGGAAGATGAACTGAATGATCAGGCAGATGACGATGATGATCATGTAGACCATAAATAAGCTGTTGTAGGATGAAATATGAGACTGAACGTTGGAGTGGAGCTTTTCGCTGCTGGATGTTGCGCAAATTGGGTTGGATCCTTCGAGGGCCGAGTTAGGGCTGACTGTCAAGAGAGCCTTGAAGATGTTGTTCTGGGCTACGTTAAGGTTGATGAGTGGGATGAACAAAGTCGTGAGGCTGATGAACAAGAAGATGAGAACGAAGACGATGATTGTGATCTTGTTTGTCTTCGATCTCTCTCTGGAGTAGTTCAAAGCCTCGTCCATAATGTTGCCCATGATCTCTATGAGCTTTGGAGTTATGAGGATCTGAATAGTAGACTCCTCGCACATGACGGAGTTGTTCATGTAGTTCTTCAGCTCTTCGTCAGAAAGTGCGAATTCGTTCCATAATGTCTCTATCGCAGCGCTCTTGACTGCCATTTGCTTGATGCTCGCTGTGTTGACATACTGGCCGACGCACTTCGTCTTGTTGATGGACTTCTCAGTGATACTCTCGATGAGCTCGTCCTGGTTAAGCCCCTTATCACTGCCAGAAGCGAATTCCTTGAAGAAATTAATATATGCGTTTGCGCCTGTCTGCACCCACTTCTTCTGCGATGAGTCGACATCCATGTAGTCGACGCTGGCGGCCGAACTGCTCGTCGCGTCAGGTATATACCTCTTGTAGTAGTTGATGTCATAGAGAACATTTGTGAGGTTGGCAGCCTTGAGGTAGATGAAGAAGTTGTTGTAAGCAAGAGACTCCATGATGTTGACGATGTGACCGATCTGCTTGTAGCCGAGATCCTGCTGGTTGAATGATATGTAAAGGAAGACGATGATGACAATTGTTATGGCCATGATTGCGAGGAATCCGAAGACCCTCAAAACTGTCCAGAGAACATGGTTCGGTGGTTCATACCTGTTTGTGATGTTCTCGACCTGTGCGCGGAGCTTTGGATACTGGAAAAGCTCGGCGGACTTCTTTTCGATGATACCTGCATCGATTTCTTCTTCGAGTTTCTCAGAGATCAAAGCTGTTCTAGTTGTCATTGTCATTGAGAGAGTGAAGTCTCCGTCCATGGCAGAGGAAACGTTACCGTACTTGTCGACAAGCCTGCGGTGGATGAAGGCTGGCTTGGAAATGAGGAATGCGCGGAAAAGTGGGTCAATGTCGTTGCTAAGTCCTTGTTCTTGGTGTGTAGACTTGACAAGCCAGTAGACACCATCTTCGAAACGGCCGGCACCTTCAAGGTTGTATGCAGCATAAAGCTCAGAGAACTTTGGATCGTTTGGAAATGCGGCCATAATTTCGCGCCATTCTTTCTTTGTCTGGTTGACAAGATAACCGAAACCAGAGACCTCATTGAATGGAATGCTTCTGTTTGCACCAACATCTGACCAGAATTGACGAACAAAGCCGATGCAGTTATTTGTCTTTTCGCGAATTCTGTTGTATGTGTCTCTTGTTCTGACATCATTGCTTGAGAAACGCATCTGTTCGATAGCCATTATGCGCTGAACAAGAATTTGCTCGATCAAACCCTTCGGAACCATAGATGATAAGGTCTTATATGCATGAAGGAATGATTCATGCTCACCTGGAACGAAAGCAAGAATGCTGCAAGCATAAATCCAAGAAGTGATATTATTAAATTTTTCAGCAAACCAAATTGGGAAGTTTCCGTTAAGGATTGAGATTGAACCACCAATAAATGCCGCTCTGCAATACTGTAAGGCCTTATCTTGGTGCGTGATTTCTAAATCAGCGTAAAACTCACTTGGAATTGAGTTATCGTCGATGGTAAGCATCGTGGTGTTGCGAATAATCATAGTACGGAAGATGAAAAAGGCCGAAATCGAAGCAATAAGGAAAACGCCAAACGGAAGTGCGAGATAAACTGGTCCAGGAAGGTTTGCGCTGCCCTGAACAACAAGTGTGAGAATGTCTGCTGTGATTGCATAGCAGTAGATACCGAAAGCGATGGTGTTGCCAGATATCGTTGCAAATGGAATCGAGAGAACTTTCACGCAAAGGAAGATGTGGATTATAATTGAGATTACAACAACCAAATACTTATACCAGCTTGGGAAAATAGAGTTGATTTGCCCGATAATAACTAAAATTGTCTCGAGGATAAAGAATAACCTCGTATGTGTGCCTGTGAATGATGTGAAAATGGATTCTGATGGGTTAGAGAAGTAGTTAATCGTAGAGCAGGATAAATACAGCATAAACATTACACCAACTAACAAAATCAAAGATATGAAGAAAACGATGATAGAAACTGTATCAGCTTGAGCAAGTCCTGAAATTGAGCAGCCAAAAATATAGCCTAATGGCATGACAAATGCAAATACGAATATCTCAAGGGCGATAGCATCCATGAAAATCAACATTTTTGGTATGTATCCCGATATTGTATGAATTGCGAGCGTTGCGAATATGATAGCAAGTGTTACTACGTTCGTTGCGATTGCTGCAATAATTGATGTCGTTTCTAAAGTTCCTGGACTATTAGTGAAGGAAAATCCGAGAAGTGTATGGATTCCTTTAATGAATGTTCCAGTGCCGGAAGATGAGTAAGTGCTATAGGTAAAGACGGACCAAAAATGTAAGGCAATGAATTGAAGTATAGGCAAAATCATTTGGATGGTATAAAATAAGATATGCCATATATGCATTTTACAAATTTCATTGACAATTGTGAAAAATCCGCTGATAGATGATTTTTGTGGTGCCGCAGATTGATTATTAGTTGTCGATGTCGAAATGAGCTTCTCACCGGCACCGATCAGCATGTTTTTCACTCCCATATTATTCTCGGGAGGACCATCTAACGGGACTAATTGCATTCAACAAATTTTTTAAAAAACGTAACTTTTGTAATTTTGATAAAAACGTGCTATATACATCTAAAAGAATGCAATGAATAAAAATTTATTGAAATAAATAACGATAAAATATATTGATTTTTAAATAATTGTTTTAGCATTAATATAATGTGTACGATATCGAAATTGATTTTCAATAAATTTTTTGAATTTTGAATTCGCAGTTTTGAATGATTTACAAATTAGAAGCAGAATGTATTATTAATTAGCCTTCACGAATGAAAATTTAAATTATTCAATTTAAAAAGTTTACAAATTACGAAGAATTATTAACATTATGATCTATGATATATGAGTATTAAGAATTTGCTAAAATTGATTGGAGAACCAGCTTTTAAAATTTTCATTAGATTTTGTTAAAATTTTTGTTAATACATTGTTTTGATGATATTTGATAAGCATGACTAAAAATTCAAAAGTTTACATTCTAAAAACCTTAAGGTTATACTATACGTTAATGGGTGTAATCTAAAGAATCATAAATCAAGGCATCAATGTTGAGCAATAGTATTTATGATATAAGGATTCATGCTGAGAAGTCAAATCTCAATTTTGGTAAACTTAAAAATGAAAATGATAATATTTTGCCAACTTTCATCTAAATCACTAGGAACTATGTTCCTATATACCAATATTAATATTTGGAGCCGAGCAAACAGCTTCACAACGCTTTAACTCAATGAACTATTTTATTTAACTAGTTAAGTCAAAGATATTAATACGATAGTATAGAATACTATAAAATTCATTAGATTCTATCACTAATTACTTACTTGTCGCAAAAATCAATATTGAATATCAAGATTTCTTCGTAATAGTCGTTCATTGCCCTTTTTAAACAAATGTTAAACATAGTTACGGCAACTTAATCGTTGACTTCACCAGCAAATGTCAAGCTGTTTTAAATTAAATATGTTAAGACTAACGAGATATTTCTTATGAACGACATGATATTCATATATTGTACATGTTTTTGTTACACAACATAAAAGTTTATTGTTTGGTTATGCATTCAAGGAAATCACGAACTTGATCACATAAAAAAATTGATTTTTTTTTAATATCTTTCATCTACTTGCTTAATTGGCATTCTACCTTTGTTAATTTTAACACAATTCAAAGTTTTTTAAAAATTTATTTTTGAGATAACACATATAATTATTCTATGAGTTTTCTCAAAAAAATCTCAATCCAGTTTAAATTTTGGCATTTGTTATGAATAGCATATGATGTTATTCGAAATCAGCAATTAACCGTGTAAATAAAACAGATCTGGAAATTTGATTATCACTAATATTCGCAAATTGAAATTAGATGTTAGCTAGCTAATACTAAATTATAAATTATTATACTGATAAAAATGAAATATTTGCTTATTTAATGAGAGACAATGGCAATAGTAATACAATTGATTCAGGAATTGTGAAGGTGAGTGTCATTAATGAAATAGCACCAAATGGAGACATCATTGACTACAATAGAAATTCGCAATGGGGATTATATGAAAGTGTTAATAATGCGTTAACATTTGATTTTGTAAGTCGAAAAGTTGCTTTAAATGATTATACAATGGCATCAAGATCTTATTTTGGAAGTTCTTATTGGGATCATCCTGTTAACTTTGCTATTGAAGGATCAAATGATAATTCTAATTGGGAGATGATAGATAATAAACCTAACAACTCTGAAATGGGAGGAAACAATATGGCTCATGGGTATGCGAAAAATCGAAGCCATTTCGATACATTCGTTTCAGACTTGTATCGATTTACGATTCTGGTCATCTATTCACTAGATACTTTGAATTCTTTGGAGATTTAATTAATTGAAGCAAAATAAACTTAAAATTATTCATTTTTATTAATGCTATGTGTTTTACTGAAGATCATTAGATTGTCGAAAAAATAGTGTATCTTCAGTTCATATGATCATATTTTGAATCAATTTCAAAATAATAGAGAAGGTAAAAATCGAAAATAAATGATATGCTCCTTAATACCTTCACATGCTAAGGAAGCGAGACTAGATTATTCTCAGATTGTGGATCTGTGAGCCTGATTTTACTGATGTTATTTTGGCATAGCATTTCTCTTCAGCGTAGTTTAGGGAAATTATTACTAGTAAAATGCTCCAAAACTTAACTTGAAGTTCTGAATTGGTCCTTTCGAGTTCTATTAGACATCAACGAGTGAGTTAATCATTGTCCTGTCAATATCTTTCTTGATGAACATTACATAATTTGATGCGTGGCAAATTAAAAATTATGTCATGTAAATTGTAATTGTAAACAAAATGAATGATTTTACATGACAAATTATGTCGCGTTTTCGTCACTTTTCTTTGTCAGTTTACAATAAACTAAAATGACTACACCAGCTTTAGACAGACAAATCCAGGAATTTCAATTTCGAATTCAGCAGAAACTGAAACTCCAGGATGAAGAAATCAATCGTTTGGCTGATCATCTCGTTAATATTAAATCAAAAATTATTGAAACTCAGAAAAACTGTGCTAAAGTTAATGATCAAATAGAACAAGTCAAAGAATATCATGCAGCACTCGCAGAAAAACGTAAAATTGACTTCGAATCACGACTTTCACAAATTCACGTTAATCATCTTCAAGATATTCAACAGTTACAAGAATTTCAAGCAGCTCAAATCGCAGAATTACAGAAAGAGTTCCAAGAATGTTTGGATAAAGTCGGAATACAAAGCAAGGAAAAATCTTCAGAAGAAAATGCAGCGATAGAAAACGAATTAGACAACGTCAGGACACTACTTCAGAGCCTCCAAGAAGCCCTAGAAGAAGCAAAGTCCCAAAGAGAAGATGCATCAAGCGGAACTTTTGATCAAGTTGCTGACGTCGATCAGGGAGTGATTGAAGAGCTCAGGGAGACTTTAGTCATTCGCACAGAAGACAGAATGAGAAATCTCAAAAGTTCAAAGGCAAAATTACAGCAGTGTATTAATCTTATTGAAGATTTAGACAGAAAACACGAATTAACAGTACTACAGAAACGCCAAAAGTTGTCAGAATGCCAAAGAGTCTACGAAGAGACAAAGCAGCAGCTCACTGAGGAAAGAAACATGCAGAGAGCTGATGAACAAGAAAGATTGCGCGAAGTTAATCTCAGAAACAAGCGTTTGCAGCGATTAAAGAAGAGGCGTGAGGCAGATCACTCGTCTAACCTCAGGCAAACAGCTTTGGAGGCTGATTTAGTCAGAGGAGCTGGAGGAATAAAATTAAATGCTTTTGTTCCTGATAATGCATTTGGTGAGCGCGAGAGACTCAATCAAGCGTTAGAAAATAGGAAGAAGGCGCTGAAACAGAAGGAAAAACTCCTTTTCGAGGCTAGAGAAGAGAATGATAATTTAAAGAGCGAGATTGGAAGGTTGAAGCATATCATTCGTTTTGGTTAAGTTGTATAAATTATGTTTTGTTTAGTTTATTACATACAAATAAGTTTTTTTACAGAAAATACAAAATTAATCGCTTTTCTCCTTAATAAAGCGCTTCTTTAAGAACGGGAACCATATAACTGGGAATCCTACAACAAATCCTACTATAATAAAGAACAAGATTTTCGTTTCTAATGGAATTGGATTTTCAAAAAATCCTTTTCCGCAGTGAATAATAAAAATAAGCTCAACCAATGGCAACAATGAACAAAGAAATCCAAATGAACCTATTGTTTCTTTCTCTCCTATTGTAAAAAGATAAAATTCATAAACAGATGGAACTGATACAATTAAATGGAAGAACATGTGAGATATAACAATTGGATTATCAGGAGACATCGGAAGAACAAGCTTCAGCCCGAATATATCGATTTCTAGTAATAAATCAATTAAAATCACGTAAATGAAACAACAGTAACGTTTCAGTGAATAAAGAGGCCTCCAATGGAATTTCCTGAAAGAACGAGGCGCAAACTGATTTAAAACACGTAAAATTAATTCTTTTCCGTGAACTTCCTGTATTTTTCTTTTATCCCAGCTGATTTTTGAAAGGAACTGCACAATCTTCATTCCAATGTAGATTCCAAGTCCATTACATATCAGAATATCGAGAATGATACTGTCCCACCAGCATTCGTGAAAATTTGGGAACCACTGTCTTAGAAGCACCTCGCATATCTCGAAACAGATGCTAAGTGTCCAGCAAATCGTATAATCTCGAATAATCATCGAATGAAAAATCCAGCCAAAGAAATGGGCTGGAATAAATATGTCGAAGATGACAGGTTTCACATTATGAAACGGATCTAGTGGGTTTTCTCGGTCATAAATCGTGCATTTTTGCGAATAATCTCGATTAACTGAAAAATTTCCTGATTTTCCTGGTGTTAGATCGACAATATAATCAAGTACGACTTTTCTATCGACTAAGCATAAAGCCAATGTAATTAATATGACTTGAATTAAAATCGCTTGAAAAATTCGCCAAAAAAACGGATGAGGCCTAATAAAAGGGCCATCTTTGACCATCAGCGCGATAATAAATGTAGATATGATGAATATTAATGTCGTATTTGTTTCCTTTCTGAAATGAAATAATATACCAAATATAACGAATAGAGATATAATGTATCTGGACTTGTACATCCACGCCAATCTCGGAGAATAATCGTTCCACTGCTTGTTTGCTATATTTGTATCATCAGAAAAGCGTTCATTCATCAAAAATGATTTTTTTAAGTCGAAAAATCGAATTTTCTATATTATAACATACGTTCATTCTTCTTCTCTCTTTTTCGAGAGTTTCCTATATTTTTGACAAAAATCTTCTATATATGACATGTAAATCATACAAATTTCATTTAAATTTGACAATCTGTCATGTAAAACTATTTGCATAACTTCTTTTTTAGCTTTTTATTATACTATATTAATGTTTACAAAAGAATTTAAATTAAAAAGTAATCAAAAAAAATGAAATCTTGGCTTTCGAAGGTTTTTACAAGCGAAAAGGACCCATTCATTGAGCACCTTTTTAAAGATAAGACTCTTTTCGATGATATAAAGACCTGCGTAAACAGCTGTGATTCGATTAATAAGAATATTCAATTTCAGAAATTTGTTGTGAAGACATCAGACAAGTTTATCAAGCAGATCGGTGACTACAAACTCGTAAAAATGAAAAAGGAGTCGGATGAAACTGAACTTCTCGAAGATTTTATAAATTCACTATTTTTAACTTTCGCAATTTCGTCATCAAATTCACAAGACTCTGTGTCAATCATACACTCGCTTTCTTTGATCTACAAATTTACGGAATCGAATAAGCAAATACCATTGAATTCTAACATTTTAGTGAATATCTGCGAAATGCTCTTATATTTTCCATTTATCTCTGATACTATCGATAATGTAATGGATCACGTCCTTAAAAACAAGAGTCACGTTGAGAGTTTACGAAATCAAAATTTTCTCAAAAAATTATTCGATGATATGGTTATTAACAAGAAATATTCCATTCCACTACAGATACTCAGCACAAAGCTACGAACAAATTACCATAATTACGATTTCCAAGAGAATATCGATTTTCAAAATTGGTATAATGACTTTCTTCAGAAGCTGAAAACCAATGCAATACCACAAGAAAACATAGGCAGTGCTTGCACGATATTTCCGATCTTTCTAAATATAACAAATCACGAGAATAATTTAGATAATAGAGATATACTCCAATTAATACATGACAAGCTTATTGAGATGCCGGACGCGCATAGTCTGCTGCCTAACACTCTGTACTTGTTCTCTATTACACCAGCGAAGAAAATTAATAAGACAGCATTAATGTTTTTGTATGATCATATAATTCGAATTCCAATTTCTTCTCTTTCTGTTCTTTCTATGTTTAAAACGTTCGAATTTTTGATCAGTAGCTTAAATGGCGATGTGACAAAACTAGAAAAAGCTTATCCAATTAATACAATATTTCAACCGCCTCAAAAACTTGTTAACTCAGAAGTTGCTGAAGCAATACTTACTATATCGCAGCT
The DNA here is from genome assembly GCA_008369845.1 of Trichomonas gallinae. Lineage (NCBI taxonomy): Eukaryota > Parabasalia > Trichomonadida > Trichomonadidae > Trichomonas > Trichomonas gallinae. The sequence goes on from MRSU01000210.1 coordinate 22,956, forward strand.
TTTAATACAAAACAACTTCGATAGACTTGTTTTTTGCTTGAAATCAATTTTTAATATTTTATCTAGCTATGATTTAGAGTTGAATCATACAATCTACAAACTATTGAATGAAACAATCAATACGCAGAAAATTACACTATCAGACTTCAATGATAACAATTTTTTGCAAATATTTTTAAATAAGCCAACATTATTCATTAAATATATAAAAGAGGACCAGAATTTCGTCGAATTAGTTATAAATACATACTGCGCTGTTCAAGATGACGACATTCAGTGGCTTGTTATGAAATTATTGATGCAATCAGATTTGAATTTTGAGCACACAACGAAATACTCACAATTCTGCAGCAGATTTATATCATTGATACCATCACAACAGATAATCATGCATGTTATGGCCTTTATCTCTGAGCATTCGAAGGAATCATTAGTTAATATTCTTATATCAGCGTTTTGCGACAATTCTCAAGTGTGTGACATATTCATACAAAATGCAGGCATGCAGTGGATAAGTAATCTAATGCTAACAACAGATTTGCCTCCAATATTATTTTCTGTTCTTATAAGTTCACTGATGCACCACAAAGTATATGATGAGATAAACGACTGGATTAAATCATTACCATTGGACCATCCGCTTTTTTCTATGGACGAAGCTTTGCTTTTTAACATTGTTTTCGGTGGAACAGCTTCGCAAACAAACATGCGTGTTCCAGCACTACTTCCTTTGATAAAAATACAGGGTCCAATGGTTTTATCGCCGTACGCTGTGTATTCAACATCGAAGAGCGCTCTTTCTGAATTCATTAGGCATGGAGTTAATATTGATGATAACAGTGTTGTGACTGATATTGCGAACAGATATATCAGTTCATCGCAGTTTTTGTATTTATTAAAAAACTCACAGAAAGTTTCATCATTTTGCTCACTTACTAGTGACAGCTTTCCTCTGTTTGAGTTCACAAATTCATCGAGAAGCGCTGCATTCAAGACATCATTAAAATTCTCTTCTGTGACTTTCTGGGTGAAATTCGTTGATGATAAATCTTCGCCAATCAGAGTTTTGACGACAAACATCTGCCACGTGATTTGGCAGTCAGGAATGATTTATCTTTGCTATGGAAAGACGAGATTTTCTCTTAAGTGTGATGTAGGAAAGTGGGTTTTAATTAGATTAGCCTCTGACAACGAAATTTCTTTGACGTCGAGTGTAGATTCAAAATCTGTTTCAGTTAAAATTAATGAAATGGAATTTAACTATCTGCAGTTTGGCAGCTTCGATGAGCTCAACCCTGCAAAGTGGTATATTGGTCCAGCAATAAGAATATCATCTAAAGTTCTAAACATAAATGAAATATTTGAAGCTGGAGTTGGAAATTTCAACCAGTTTGACGACGAGTTAATTATTCATCCTTCATCGAAAGTTGCAAATCGTGGTGATGGACTTTTGTCTGTCCCTTATTGTGGATTTGCTTGGTATATGCATATTTATATAGCAGAAGTCTTCAGTGAGATAATGTCAGCAAAAACATCAAATAGAATTGAAGAACTAATTTCATCGATAATTTATTCGAACATTATCTTTCCTTCTCTCAAAGGAATTTGGACACTGATCAAAACAGTGATGAAGGAGAAAAGCGATCTAATTAGTCATGCGTTTTTGTTGCAGCTTTTCCAATTAATTGTCACAATTGATGACAAAAATGATTTCCAAGTAATAATGAATGATCCTGACATTTGGTTTTCTTTTAATGAGTTACTTCTCCCTTCTTTGCTATATAACATTCAAGCGAATCAAATGAAATTCATCATCAAGTGTTCGAATCTTGCATCAATATTGTCGACTATGTATAGAGTTTGTTCGAATAAGATGATTTTCGTTGAGTATTTACTTAAATTCACTGTGGAGTTCCAAGACTCGGTTTTCTTGACGCACCTTTATAATCTGATTTTAGACGCTGAAAACAACCAAGTAGAAATAATCAAGTTCATCAATAGTTTTATCCAAAACACACATATTCCTATGATAGCTGATGTAATAACTTTTGATGACATTTGCGAACTCATGGCAGTCTCAAAAGGTGAACTGAGTCTGCATTTGCTTAAATTCATTGCTTACGTATCAGCAATGAAAAATGATTATATCACTGACAGCACAAACTTATCCTTGTGTCTATTACACAATCTAAAAGATGCATCGCTATGGACAACATTATTATATATTGCAACTGGTCAGCAACCAAATGACAAACACGAAGTTACAATAAATTCATTCACAGATTCATCACTTGTCAATTACAACATTATTCCTTTGATAATAACATTAATTTGTTACTCATGTATCACATTGATCATAATATACATTGATTCAAACATGAATGAAGACTCCAAAATCTTCGAGAATCATGTCATGGAAATGATCTCTGTCGTTTACAATTTCTCTAGATATGACTTGGAAGCCTTTTCAACACCTGAATTACTGAACATTTTCTTGTTCTTCACTCCATTAATATTCGATTCAACTAAATTGTTTTCGCCAAATACACTCCAAGAAATCGCAAACATCGAAAATAATGTCGAATATCCAGAATTAAATCTTCGAAAAGCATTTCAATCATGGAGTTTCCCTAATGAGTATTATAGTGAATGGTCGAAGACAAATATAAAAACTCAGCCTATTTTCGGTTTGTCTTTCATCTCGTTCTTGACGCCAATCATTACTTATTATGCTCCAAACGTCAAATTCCCGTTCGAAGAATTCACAGAGTTTCCAAGATTTTTAATTGCGAGGGTTTCTGAAATAACAACATTCTTTAACATGTTTTTAACTGCATCAATCAAAGACCCGCAAATCTTCAAATCTCTTTTGGAATTAATAGTTTTTAAAGCTCCACTTAAAGACTTGAAAGGTTATAGAGAATTCGGATCAAAATTAATTGGAAATTTCATCATCAAACGTGAAGTTTATTTCGCGCCAATAGAATCATTGCAGTTTTTATTCACTTCTATTTCAGTTGAATTGAACTCCAGATCATTTGGAAGTGAGAGCTACACGATTATTACATCATCAATTACATCATTAAATGCACTTTCAAATGTTATAAAACCGCAGGAATTTTCAACATTGGTTTTACCATTGCGGCATATTATTGCTGTGACATTTGATGTATGCAAATTGGATGAAATAGAGAATTTGCTGACAATATTCTCAGCAATGAGTAATTTCTTGTTCAGCAACAAAGTTTTCGACGAATTCAATTTTAATTCATGCATGTTGGTGAAATTCTTGAATTTCTTCAAAGATAGAAACGGAACAGTCAAGAATTTCTTCGAAGTCTTCATGTCAAAAATAATTCTAAATGATTCATATATAAACCAGTTCACAAGTGGAGTTGAAGAGAAGACGAATTTGATGACATTCATTGAAGGAATCAAAATTTTAGTAGAGAATGACCAGAAAAGTTATTTCGAGTGGTTCAAAGAGAACCAAATTGTTTATATTTCGGTTATTCAGAAATTAGAAGACATAAGTAATTCATTTATAACAGACAACAGCTACCATCCAGAGAATTTGGATCATAATGATGATGATGTGAATTTTTCAAAAACATTGATGAGTATTTCAAATAATTTCCACTCATTGTTATTAAGAAGCAAATCAAAAATATCTCACATTAAAAATGCAATATCATTCTTGCAAGACTGTGAGATGAACTACATGCTAAGATTCACTGAAGACGACGCAACAAGATTTTTCTGGAAAATTCAATCATCTTTAATGAAATCTAATTATAAATCAAAGAGTTTCAGACTTTCGCAGATAAAGCAGCCAATTTTGAGCTCGAGAATTATGTATCCTTCTCTTTATGAACTTTCGAGAGATGAAAGCAAAAATGAAAAAGAATATAAACCACGATGCAACTTGAATTTGATAAATTGTTATCCAAAAGAATACACATTCATTGAGTCTTTAATAGAAAACATGCAGCTGCCTTTGATTTATTCAGGGCAAACAGTAGATCTGGCAATGCTGAACATGACGAATTTCATAAATATTTTTGAAAAACAAGAAATTCCTTTATTATGCAAATTCAACGCGTGTTTATTAAGACACACGACAACGTTTCCTGTTGTCATCTTCCAGTTCAAGACAAGCATAGCAATATTGATTGGTGCACAAATATCGAACAACAAAGAATTAGAGTTAATCAAAGAAACTCAAAATCAACTGTTGTATAAATTATTGATTAGCAACGTCATAGACGGAATGCTTGGGCAGTTTTCTTTGTTCGCAGGCCACATAGTTTTAATTATCCCAATAGATACAATAATTTTCTCAACGAAGCATTTGGTGAATCACAAACCTTTGGGAATTCTATTCTCAACATTATATACAGGTGACATTATTTTGACATCGAAGATTACTTTCCCACAAACTTTCCAGAATATTTTCACGACGCCACAGTTCAATCCTAATATATTGCACACTATCCCACTACACGAGGCTACAACTCTGTGGGCGAACAACAAAATCACGAATTACGAGTATTTATCAATTCTCAACATATTCGGAGGCCGCAGCACAACAGATCTCGCTCAATATCCAGTATTTCCATGGGTTATCTCAGACTACGAGAGCAGTGACTACCCGCACACAATGAGGCCTCTAGATACGGTCATGGGTCAGCTCACAGAAGCAAGAGCGAAGATATTCGATGTTTCTTATGAAACACAGAACTATTTCTATGGCGCACATTATTCTATGTCAGCGTCTGTCCACTATTTCTTGTTCAGAGTCCCTCCTTATCTATTCTTCGAGTGGGACCTTCACTGCGGATGGGACAACAAAGATAGGATGTTCTTCGACATGCAGCGCGCTTGGAATTCATCATCGAAAGAGAACACGAATGACATCAAAGAACTGCTGCCCGAATTTTTCTCACTGCCAGAATTTTTGTTCGACTCAAACAAGCTTGATGTCGAAAATGTTGTCCTTCCTCCATGGGCTAAGAATGCAGCTCACTTCATAATCGTTAATCGCGATGAGCTTGAAAACGGAAAAATCGAGGATTGGATTGATTTGATTTTCGGTTATAGCCAGACAGGACAAGCAGCGATACAAGCACACAATGTCTTCATGCCGACGCTTTACCACAACTACGTGATGACAGAAGACGACGACATCGAGACTATTGCGCTGCAGCTTGACAACTGGGGCCAGTGTCCGATCCAGTTGTTCAAGAAGAAACACATACAGAAGAATCAAATACAGAATCAAACAGAGACAACGAAAGTCACTCTTTCTCCTTTCGCTTACAATCCATTGATTTCTTATATAGATGATGAGAGTCTGTTCAAGGTTGACACGAACTCTCTGGCAATCACAAACGGGCAGATCATCATCGTCTTCGACAAGATGCTCGCATTCGCGAAGAGCATCGATGTCAGCTTCAGCTGCAACTTTGCAGTTGTCGACTTTTCGAATGGACTCAGCAGAGTCTACAAACTCACTCCTGGATTCGGCAATGAGCCATTCCAGACATTTCCGCACAACAAAAACGCATTCACGAGGATCAACAGTGTCGACTTGATCTGTGCGACAGTTGTTGACAACAAGTCCATCGAAATATGGGACTTCGTCAGATGTTCTCTTATCAGAACAATAGAATATGAAGAGAGAATTTTTGACATTTGCTTCGATGAATACGAAGGACTTCTTTATGTTCTTTTTTCTTCATTGCTGATCTGCATGACAGTGAACGGAGTTATTGTCTTCAAGGAAAAGAACATCAATCACGCGCGATGCATCTGCATGCCTCGAATAATTGATACGTGCAAGAACAGAAGTATTTTCATCGGATTTGGAACAGGCCATGTCCGCGAATATAAACTTCAGAAGTCAACACTTGAACTCAGTTTTGTCTCAGACTTTGAGATCAGTGACCATCCCATTAAAACATTGTCTCCAATTGTTGGAGGTGCAATAGTCATCGACACAGAGAATGAATGCTTCTGCATCAGGAAGAAAACTGCATCAACAGAAGAATAATTATATTAATTTATATATATTTTGTATATTACCTTATAAATTGTTTGTAGTAATATAGTCGCGGGATAAATAGGCAAACGCGGGAAAAATAGGCAAACGCTATTTTGAAAGGATTTTATTTTAGGTTATA
>MRSU01000214.1:0-17784 GCA_008369845.1 Trichomonas gallinae
CGTTAGATGGAGCTGCAGGAGGCGTTTTTATCATGTCACTTTTAAAATTTTCCCAAAAAGTGGAGTTTCCCCCCTTTTTGCCAATACCAATAATAAACTTATATCTAATTAATTATTATGTGCAGATTGTTTTATACTAAATATTCACATTTCAAACATATATTGCATTAATTAATGCTTCAACATATATTCATCAACTTTTACTGTAATCTATAATTATCATAGGCATTTTCTATAAATTCTATATCAGGCTACCGTACCTGACAGTACGCAAACTGTAAATCCTGGTCAAAAGATTATTAATATATGATTTAACTTTATACGATTTGATTTTACAATAGTATTTATATCATTATAATCATTTTTAGACTTCTGATGGTAATAGCGTCTGAAGTTTACGATAGTTATATGGATATATCCATAGAATATGAAATTTAATTAAAAATTCATTTTACATAATTACATAGTAATTACTTGATATTGCATTGATATATTATTATATATGACGGTATTTCTTTTGGCTTAAAGATATAACCAAAATATTGAATTCAGTATTTATCGCTTTATATTTTCATGGAACAAACAATCCAATATATATAGACATTTGCATTAAGTCATTAAGAACAAAATCAATTTCTATTCAATCACTAATTTCTTCAGCTGTAATTTCTCCGTTAATTATTCCTGTAAACTCTCCAACTCCTCTTCCACTCAATTGTCCATCGAATTTACCTGATATTTGACCATTGAAACGTCCAAATAATGCTTCGACATTTTCAACAAGTAATCTTCCTTCTCCTTCACCTGTGAATGTTCCGTTGAACACTCCAGTTAGAGATCCAGCAAATTTGCCGTAAAACTTTCCTTTAAACGAACCAATTTTTGTTTCACTCATTGGCAAAAAAATAATATTTTACATGTCAAAAATCACTAAATAATTTTGAAATTGAGAATTAGACCTAATGAACTAAATATAATGTTATGATTAAGCTTAGTCAATATATTTTTCAAGCTATTTTGGATAAATCAAAGAAAAAATAAAATATTTTCCATATGATTTTAATTATGACAACATGCATCATAAAGTAGTAGCAGGCATTGAATAGAGGAGGCATAACATTTAGATCCGAAAAATATTTATAATGAACTTTTAAGTTTTTACAATAAGAAAGCATGTTTTATAAATATATAAGAATTATTGAGCGAGCTCTGCATAAGCAGCTTCAATACTCTTAGAGAGTAAAAAGTGATGCCTCTCGAAAAGTGAAATCTGTAAGTCCGTGAAATAATTTGAGCTTCTTGCTTGATTAATGATAGAATCAATAACAGCGATCTGGTTAGACTTTGTGGCATCACAAAGCTGTTTGAATAATTCGGCTACACCCTCTTCAAGGTTCTTATCGGCGTATGTGATGCAATCAGCGTACTTGAATGCGGAGAGGAGAAGCTGGGCCTTAAGGATTTTGATGTTTGTAAGCTGAGCCTTCATGAGCTGAGATGTGCCAATTTGTTCAGCTGCAGCATCTCCGAGCTTGTTCTGGACGTTGTCAACAACGAGGAGTGCAAGGTCAAGACGATCTGCTCTGCTGTAGCAATCAACGCAGTTGAAGACAGAATCGAAGAGTAGAGGAGGTGACAAGTGCATATCAAGGCAAAGGTTGGCAGCCTCTTCGTATGTGTTTCCAGCGTAGTGGAGGAGATCAAACTGAGCTTCTGTTTTGCCCAATTCAAGGAGGAGAACGACAGCAAGATTTGGCTTAGAATCGCCCTTAAGAACGTCAGCGGCGACTCTGTAGCAGTGAAGGCCATCGGCAAGAGGATCGCTCCATGTATCACGGAGGTTTCTAGAGATGCTGAAATTGAAATTGGCAGATTTGATGAAAAGACGGGCAGCCTTGACAGCTGTGCGAACTGTTTTCTGCTTGTCTTCTATTTTTTGCCAGCATTGCATCTCACCAAATTTGGCGAGTGCAACAAGTCCACATTCGAACGGATTCTCTTCGTCCTGAGTCCTTGAGAGTTCATCGAACTCGGCAGCTGTTTCTTTGAGGGAATTTTTGGTGCGGAAGAGCTTTGTGAGTTTGGCAGAGATTTCGTCGAATCGCTTGTAGAAGCTCATATGAAAAATTACGTAAAGTTTACAAAAAGTGCCAATAGGTTGCAATTGACAACTAAAAAATGACAAGCAAAATCTGCCATTTCCCTTAATAATTGACATGTAATTTTCTCATTTTCCCAAATATTGACATGTAAAATCGTCAATATTCATTAAAATTGCAAATGTTTTATTTCACTTTTCGAAAAATGACGCCAAAAGTCACTTTTCATTAATTTTGTCATGTAAAATGTCAGTTGGCAAAAAGAACAAGGATTTTTGTCACTTTTCAAAATGGTTAAACTTGTTCTTCAACGTTGCAAGAGTGGATCTGTCACTGTTGATGGTAAAATCATCGGACAGATCGGAAAAGGCATCGTCGTTCTTGTTGGCATCCATCGTGATGATAAACCAGAAGATTTGGAATGGGCGATTCAAAAAATGTTGAACTATTGCATGTGGCCAGCTGAAGATGAAAAACCATGGAGGAAGAGTGTTATGGATATCGATGGAGAACTCCTTTTAGTCTCACAATTCACACTCTATGCCAGACCAAATGGAAGAAAACCAGATTTCTCTCATTCAATGGGCCCAGAAGGTGCTGAACAAATGTACAACATGTTTGTTGAGCAGGTTAAGGCCAAATACAAAGCTGATAAGATCCAAACAGGAAGCTTCGGTGCAATGATGGATGTTGCTCTCGTCAACGATGGTCCAGTTACAATGATCTTTGATACACTTAACAAGAAGGGTTAAGACAAATTTCTTATTTAATATAATCAATTTTGTAAAGTGTATATTACTGCATCTCACTGATGTATCAAAATCTATTGGATTTTTCCTATTTTTTTCTAATCTAATTTTTATTTTCCAAAAATCTGAGTCATTGTATAGTTGTCAGCATGAATAATCCACATACCAATACAATTCTAGAGCTACATAGTCTCTATGTGGTTTTTAAATATCAAGTTTTTCAAAATATATTTTGAAATATGAAATGAATTAAATAGAACCTTATTATTTGAATAAGATATATACATATATTAATTTACTGTACAAAGAAGAAAAATATAAGGCAAGCCAAAGCAAAAATTGTTGATGTATCTTTCCTTAAGTATCTATATAATTTATGATACCATCTATTAAATTTGAGAGCGTTATCAGGCTCAGGACGATCTTCTACTTGACCTTGACCAAGAATCGTTATTAAATCTCCTTTCGTGATATCAGGTCTATTACAAGAAGGACATACATTTGATCTAAGCAACCATTCTTCAATGCATCTGCGGCAAAATACATGGCCACAAGGGGTTGATACTGGATCGTGCAATTCTTCCATGCAAATAGAGCACATCCAGTCTTCTTCTTCCTCATGGTGCTCGGGTGGAGCTGGAAATGGTGGGTTTGGAGGAGCTTGAATATTATTATTATCTTGTGGTGGTAAATCAGCTTGAGTATCTGCTAATGGGGCTGTAATAGTATTATCTGGAAATGCTGGTGGTATTGGACCTGGAGCATCTGGATAAGATGGAGGTAATTGATTTTGATTAGTGTTTTCATGATTTGTTTCTTCGATTGCTTCAACTTTAATAGCATCGTTAATTTTATTAAAATCAATAGGTTCTTCTATTTTTCCTTCATTAAGATTTTCTTGATTTACTGTAGTTTCTTGTTTTGTCTGCTCTTCTATAATTTCTGGCTGAACATGATTATCTTGTGGTTTGTATTCTTGTTCTTCTTCTTCTTCAGCATTATTATTTTCTTCAATCTTTGGTCGAATTCCGAAAATTTGCTGGCAGTTCGTGCAGCAAAACTCTGTTGGAACATTTGGATTACGATCATTTGTAGGTTTCTGGCAAAATCGACACTTTCCTTCAAATTCGCTTTCCATTATGTCACTTTTTGCTAAATTTGGTTCGATATTTGCATAAATTCAATATATAAATCTTCTGCTAAACTCAAAACTAAATTTATTCATTGCAGCTTCCAATTTTGTTCAAACAAAAGATCTGAAATTAATACTCGGTCAATTAGCTTGATTTGTTCCATTATAACAGAATTCGATAGATGAGCATTGATATACTTTGCGGATTCTATACCATTGAAGATGAAATTATGTTCAATATAAGAAAAAATCCTTAGTTGTGATAGTGTAAAACCAAAAGAGTATCAACACATTAATATTGATTAGCTATTTTGATTACTATATCAAAAATTTGAATATAATATTGTCTTTGAAAAAAAAGTAGCAAAATTTCCTTTTGGAATCGGTGTTATAGCATTAGAGCAAAAGGAAAATGTAGAGTATGTAATTTTGAAGTATATTTTATTCTAAATTAAAAATAAAAAGGATTTTTGACGTAATTCTATAAATGCAGGTTGCTTAGTATTCAATGTCTGGTTGCTGATGTGGGAGAAGGCCGAATTTAGCTTTTTGTTGAATTCTCTCAGCAGAATTCTTGTCTTCTGGTGAGAAACGAGCTGGATGAGCAGAGCGTGTCTGACCACCGCATGCAGCACACTTCTGCTTAAGTGTGTACTGCTTGCATTTGTCGCAAAAACGAAGAAGCATTTTGTTTGTGGCTTTACCCTTCGGTTATTTTACATGGCAAAAAGGCAGTTTTAACTATTTTTGTATTTCATCATTGGTTATATTCCCATGTAATAAATTTTCACTTTTCACCTTATAACAAACTTAAAATATGCTTAATTAATTTTTGAATTCATAAAATTCTCATGATCAGTGTTAACGACAAACCATACTTGGTCTATTATGAATATATTCTTTAGATAACAGTTTCTATAATTATATATTTTGTTATTCAATTTAATTTGCATCCAATGGTTACGTAATAAACAGAAACAACCACATATCTTTTTCAAAGTAATGTATTGACCTCAGGATATAATTTTTTAGCCATAGACTAAAATCAAAAAATATTTTGAAAAATTTCATCGAATTTTCACTTTCACAGCTAGAAAATTGTCTTATCTAGTCATTTTGTCTTATATTGATTATACAAACATTTTATTTTTGAATTACAAAGCTCTTCCAAGTGCAGATAATGCAATCATGCGGGAAAGAGCTTGTTTAAGTGTGTTCAGATCATCGCATTGTGGGCCTAAAATGTTGATGATTGCACCAACTGCTCTGACTTGAGCCTGAAGATTATCTGAAACAGTAAGATTAAGGAGTGCATCAATGACGCCGCCTTCAAGCAGCTTCTTTCTCGATTCTTCTTCTCTAGCAATGTTCTGAACGACACCTGCCGCATCGACAGTCAAATCAGTAATCGGTTTAAGTGAAAGCGCTTCTATCACTTCGGTAATTGTGCCACTCTCACGAATACTCCTTACAACCACAGCTTCGCTACTCATGTTATTCAAGAAACCGAGCAATCTTTCGAAAAGTGGAGATGTAATTGGTCTTTCTAGCATCAAAGAAAGAGCTTTAACGTGTACACCCTTATTGCATATATATGTCTTTCCTGGCTGATGATATGCAAAAGATTGAAATGCTGCAGCTGCAGAAACAGCGAGATTATCTTCATGGCTTTGCAAACATAAATACAATGACTGGAAGAATGCTTCAGGATCCTTTAAAACAGTTCTTATGTAAGGTAAATGAGATAAAATTCTTAATAATATGTGACACGTTTCGATACTGAGTGCGTTATCATGGATTGAGAGTAGTAATTTCATCAGTCTGTGACATGATGCATCGAAGTATTGATAGTTTGCAGGTTTTCGAGATAATATTCTTAAATAACGAGCACCTACTTTAAAGAAATCAATATGTGGTGTATACGGAGACTTGACTAGTAACAATACATCGATTACTGGTTGAGGATTGTCTGGATTTGGATCGTTAACAAAAAGTTCTTCATCAAGATCGAAATAAATTTCATTGTATGTCTCAATCATTTCTACTAATGTATTTCTAGATACAGAGACGCATTTTTCACTTCCTGTTTTCAATATATATGCATTAATTGATGCTGTTGTTACTCTTGTTTCCATAACTAATAAAAAACGTTCAAAATTTAATTTACACGACAAAAATAAATTTACGTGGCATAATGATACTTTACATGACATAAAACAATTTTATTAAACAAAAATTATTTTACATGATATAATATTAAATTTACTTGACAAAAATCAAAGTTTATTTAGCAAAAAATGCTTTTACATGTCAAATATCTATCAAATGATTACTTTTACATGACAAAAACATATTTTATAAGTCAAAATAATTAAATTTTGAATGATTTACAATATGATTTTGACCCAAAATGATTTGTTTGACACGTAAAATTGGTAGATTTTCATTGTTGATGGGTGGATTTCGGGAATTTTTGTCTATTCCGTTACCAAGCATCAACAAGGATGATCAATTGCACGATGAAATTAAGATATTGAATCAAATACCTCTGTTTGCTGATAAAACCGTTAATGATATTCCGATTGACTTAGGTGCGAACAAACAAGTTCTGATTGGCATTTTTCAAAATATATTTACAGAAAAAATAACACTCGATAGAATCAAATCTCTTAATATTGCAAAGAAATTATTATGTTTATCTGATGCAGTCATATCCTTTAATTCTATTGATATCACTACACTTGGTACGGATAAGATTGTTGCTTTTTGCGATAAAATCAAAGATTCTGATCCCGAATATCTGAAATTATTGCAATCAATTTTAATCATCTTCACTCTTCGATTACCCGACAGCCAACTATATACTGATGCTGGTAACAGAATAATTTATTTATTTAACTCATTAGATCCTAATTCAATTTTTACAAAAGCGCTACGTTGCCATACACTTGCCTATCACTTGAGAAGTCAAATTGAACGTGGAAATTTAGTTTCAAATTGCGTCAGAGGCATTTCAAATTTATTACAAGAAATTTATAATTCGCCATTTTGCGGAAATATCATTCCTCTTCTTTGCCAATCGCTTGTAGATCCACTATTTCTTGCATGCAGAGAAGTTTTCGGCAGAAAACTGAATAATAAAATTGAATTACTTGAATGTTCAATTTATCTGCCTACTCTTCTTTGCACTATTGCTGCGTTTTACCCAGAATGCTTAATTGGATCAAAATGGCAAAGATTGTGTGAATATTTTTCTCGTTCACCGAATCTTAAGCGAGACATCTTCCCAAGTCATATTTTTTACTTGCAATACCCAGAACAATGCACTTACACAGTGGCATCCGAGAATGTTGCTGCTTTAATGTTTGCTTTTTCATATCTCTACCAACTTGAAATTGATGGTCCAAACAATGATATATACATTGCATGCTTGCGTGCTATTGCATCTAAGAATCAAATTGGCCAGCATGCCGTTACAAGAGCATTATATTCGATGACAAAGATTGAAAAATACAGATCTAAGCTAATTGCATTAGATAACTTGATTACCACAAACAAAAATGCTGCTATTTTGTATCTTAATCTTTTCCGGGAAAATTACACAGATATTATGATTGAACTTGAAAGACTTCTTAACTTTGGACCGAGAATTAACTCTTTATTCGCTTTAACTCGTGAAAGCAATATTATCAATACAACAAGACAACTAATTTGCATTAGATCTCCAGCAATTCGACAAGAATCAGACATTTTCTCGCTAACTAGATCAACAGATGGTTTATTAAAGCTTCCGCTATATGAAGTACACAAGATACTACAAGATGATTATCTCCAAACAGAGAATTTCCTATCTGTTGTTACAGATTTCATCATCAAAACATTAGAATTGGGAAAAACATTCAAAAATGTGCAGCTAATTCCAACATTCAATCATCTCTGTGCTTCATATGTCTGCCTCCTCAGTCGTGTTCAAGCTCTTGAAGAAAACAAAGCATTGCAAATTCACGTGCCTCTTATTTTGTCTATTTACGACACAATTGCGTTGTCATCTGAGCCGACAACTACTAAGATACAAGAGCACACGACACTCACTTCAACCAACTACATAGAAAGAATGAGAATCGCGAACGCAATCAAACCGATAAGAAATCATTTCATTAAATTTGCCGTTCTTCTCTGTTTCCATGAATATGCATCACTTCGATATCCGCTTCTTCTTCTTCTAGCGGACACTCTAGACTACACAGTGGACAGCTCGCTGCATGATCTCTGGGCGCAGACGCCACACGGATTCAACATTGTCATGGACAAAATTGTTTCGTGGACGACAAATATGTTACAGTCAGAAAATCCATACATTAACAACATCTGTTTTTACGTTATATCGAAGCTCGTGTCCCATCTTCCAGCAGTCAAAGCGACAAAAGTCACAAACACAATCTTCGAGTACATCAACCAACAATACAACGTAATGCTGAAGGACCCAAGCGAAGTGAGAAAGTTCACAAGGATTTTGAATGTCGTGGCAAAACTTTCGAGTTATCCACCAACAAAAACGGCCATATTATTCCAGCGCACGACATCCAGGTTCATGGACATGATCACTAGTCTTCTGCAGTTCGATAAAACAAAAGCATATGGTCAGATCCCTGTTTTAGCGTTAAATATCGTCTGCAGTCTCTGCAACATGAACATTTCATTGATGCCGCACGCAGATCCGATTGTTAGGAAAGTCATAGACACAATAGACGAGAAATTTTATGGACCCATTGTGTCAAAGATTGGTGAGCTTCTCAATGATTGCGCGAATCAAACCAGCATATTGATTTTGTGCGCATTGAATACAGTTCTTTTCTTAATGGAGTCTGAGTTCTTCATTGTTGAGTTTATGAAGCAGAAAATAACATTTAGATTTTCTCAACTTTCATCTAATCCAAGCTTCGCTGAGACATTGATTCACTTTGCAGTCAAAACTATTGAGATTGGCAACCAAATATCGCAGTATGATACAAATTACGCAAAAGATTTCATCCACTTCAGCGAAGACGAAGAAATAATTCGAAATTATCCTGGCGGTGCCGAACTCTGCGATAAGCTGGAAATGGTTCCCAAAAATCTGTCTATGAAGATTCAACTCAAAGACCTACAAGAATTCCCGGACTTTAGGAAGACAGAAGAACTCCATCAAAAACTTATTGATTCACAGCCAAGGACGATGCCTATTAATGGATCACCATTATTTTTGTATTTCACAAAAATATCTGATAATACTTTCCTTGGTGAATTTGTTGTTAGAGCTCAATCATGTTCATCCGAAAATCCAAATCGCTTCTAAATATATATGTTTTTTTTATTACTATTATCATTAATGAAAAAAAAGTTTGAGAATTTTAGGATGACATTCGTTTGATGTATAAACAAAGCAATGATATTTAAGATGATACATCTCACTCACATTTACATCTATTCCAGGAATTTCTAAAAGAAGTTTGACAATTTTATTATGACATTTAATTGAAGCTTTTATCAAAGCTGTGTTAAAGAATTTTTTAATTGAATTGAAATGTTTTTACAACATCATGATGATCTGCAAAAGCTGCATTCTTTCCTGGGAGTAACTACCCATGATGAAAATATTTCTAAAATGATGTTTACAATCTCTGTCTGTCGATCCTAAGCAATATTGAAATGTCAGTTTTTTAAAAATTTTTAAAACTTTGAAAGCATGGAGGAAAACAAAGCTGTAAAAAAGACGGAACAAACCCATGTTAATCACGTAAACAGTGTCAATGACGAAATGCCAAAGCCTGATTTCAAATTTATTACAACTCCAGTAGATATAGCTAATATTTCTCCACCAACATTCTCAACACCAATAGGACAGAGCGGAAATCCAACTCCAGATGATACAGAGTCGTATACTCCTTTCTCAAATATTGTTAGAAGTAGTTCTTTCAGCGACATGACCCACCAAGACAATCATTTTGATCAAGAATTAGAATACCAAATAGAACAAATATATGAAAGATTCAACAAGATGAAAGATAAGATATTTTCATTACAGAAATCGGCACTGGCTGTTTCTCAGAAATTAAGTGCGATAGAATGCGTTTAAATACAATAGCAGAGAATAGATAAGTTGACCAACGGCGTTTATTCTTGTAATTTTTATTCAATCTAATTTTATCAATGTTGTTATTGTAAATATAGCGGATTATTTGTAATTCCTATACCTTTACTTAATGCATCGATTATTCTTCATCATTTTGATAATTGTAAATGAAGAAATAGTCATAGAAATGTAGGTTTTCAAATGAGAAGTTCAAAACATTACAACACATCGATTATAATATAATTAGTAACTAATGACCCAACATAAATCATTTTAAAATCTTGAATAATCAATATCAAATTCTTAAGCTTAAGAATACACATTCAATTATCTGTAAACTAGATTAAAGAAGCTAAATATACAATTTTGAATTACAAAATAGTAAAACTACTTCTTCGCATCGAAATTTAAGCTTTTTTTTTTTTGAAAATGTGCAATCTCATAATGGTCAATGCTAATGCACCAACATATAACAAATCTTTGAACATTTTGTTATAATAGCATTTTGATATTAAATGTTGAATTTTTGACAAATAAATTTTCTATATGTCAAAAATGTAATTTAAATTGACAAAACAATAATTACGAAATGAAAATCGATCTAATTCTGAATCTACTATATTTGCTGAGTATTATACTGATATATTCGTTTATATACATCATGATGTATCTATGTGCTAAATTTCGAAAAGTAATTATATTATAATTCCGGAATAATTTGTGAAAAATGATGATGCTTTCGAAAATTGAAAATTAAAAATGTGACATGAATTTTTATATTTATATCCTGTCCAATATAAGTCATGAACAAGTCTTAATGATTGTGCTGCTTATTTTTCTCGAAACTTTTAGTATGATGTTGTATTATTAATCGAGATAAATTCAAACATTAAAATCAAATAAATTATTTCAAGGAACAAGTTATATTAATTGCAACTCTTATTATAATAAAAGTTTACAGTTAGTTATTGGATTAATATTAATATTTAAGAAAAAATTAAATATCATTATCAATATATTTTGTTTCATGAAACCAACTATACTGACTAATACCATTATTATACTAGAATATCATTATTTATTATTAAAATAAAATTCAATAAAAAATTAAATATCATAATCAATATATTTAGCTTCATGAAATAAATTATGCTGAATGATACCATTATTGTAGTTGAATATCATAGTTGAATATTAAATTAAATTTCGAGATAAATGAAAAATACAATTTTATTAACTGAAATAGGTTATATATAAGGTACAGATATTAAATATATGAGTAAAATCATCCAATTTTAATAAAAAAATTGAGAACTCGTGAAAAAACGAGCAAAAAAATAAATGGCGGAAGCGAATGCGCAGCCACCGGCTGAGAACAAAGAGCCAGAGACTCAGCCGGCTCAGCCAGAAAGGAAACCAATTCAGACTAGAAAGGAAACTGAGCTTGAAAAGCAGAAGAAATTAGAAGAAGAAAAGAAACAAAGACTCGCTCAGCTTAAAAAACAAAAAATAGAAGAGGATAGGAAAATGGCAAAGATGAGAAACGAAATCAAACAAAAGCAAATCGAAAAAGCTAAGAAAGATTTTGCAAATAATCCATTAGCAGAAAACCAAGTTGCAATTTACGATCGCGCGATCAAGAGAGTCGAAAAAAGAAATCATAGACATGAATCGCCAAAGAAGACAGCGAAAAATAAAACATCTAAATCTTCTACCTCTGAGCTTCAAGAAAAGCAAGAGCAAGATGCTCAAAATCAAGAGAAGGAGGAGCAGCAGGTAAAGCAAGAACAGCAGCAACCAAAACAAGAACAGAAGCAACAATCTACTCAAAATCAGCAAAATCCTGCTCAGAATCAGCAAAAACCTGAACAAAACAACGAATCTGATCTTAAATTAGAAGTTCCAAAGCCAGATCTTGAAGCCGCACAAAAGAAACCAGAAGCTGATACAAAATTAGATGTTCAGGCGGCTATTCTGTAAAAATTATTTTATTTTAATGCTAAAAATAAGCCTTATTTTACATTCTTACATAATAGACATAATTCACCTTTTAATTTAGTATATTACTTTTTTTTTAATTCCAATTTATGCAATTTGTTATGGAGCATATTTAATATTTAATATTTACAACTTTATGAAATATTTCACACTGATTCACTTAACAATGTTATATAAGAAAATTGATTATAAAAATATTATAAAGATTTGTTTAAAATCATTCTGGTGTTTATATAGGCGAAAACTGCATGGATTAACTTCAAAATGTTTTATTTTTGTGCACATCGATTGAGAGATGATGAACTTCAAACTTATCTGTTAGCTATATTTATATCTATGTAGACATTCTAGATCGACAATAAAACCACCAAAATGGCAATGTGACATGGGAGTATAAAAAATCGATCTTAAATAAAATTATTAATCATGTCTAAATTTTGACAATAATGGTGGTGACAATTGATTATTTTACCCAAGTTATACATGCTTAAATAAAAATAAAGAATGGCATAAAGTTATATAATGAAGCATGAAGTAATTTAATGAAAAAATGCTTCGGCAAAGGTGTGGAAACTTCGTAGAACTCGAGCAAATCGCTCCAAATCTTGCGGAGAATACATAGTATCATATTAATCAATATCTAAAGAATATATAAGGATTATTTCGGCGTTATATATTGAAGCATGAAGTAATTTAATGAAATATGAAGTTATATATTGAAGCATGAAGTAATTTAATGAAATATGAAGTTATATAATGAAGCATGAAGTTATGTTTGTAACAATTTTTCAAAAAGGTGTCGACATCATTCTTAGAGTCATTTTTGAGGGCTCAAACTCTGTGAGTATAATTAGTCAGTGATGACAGATATGATGTTTAAATATCAGACCCTCTTATTATTAACAAATCATCGTGATATAAATTTGCCACCATTTGTCACTTTTAAATGTCAAGAAGCTGCAAAATTACTTTTCAAGGTAAGCAGCAAGAAATCAAATTTGAGTCAGAAGAACTTCCATATGGTGCTCTGAAAGATATTGTTCGCTGCGAAATGAAGTTATTTCCATTGCAAGAAATTTTTCTTAAAAACAAACCGGATTTAAATGATAATACCTCAATTAAACTAACAGATGAGATGACTTTCGTACCTTTTAATGAATTATCTAGCAGCTATTTCGACAATTCGATTCCAAATGATTTGATAAAGAAATTTAAAGACATAAATGGGATATTAAACAATGATGAATACGAAATTGTATTTAAAATTCATGACAAAAACAAGCCTTTTTCAGAATTCGATATCAAAGATATTTTTTCTTCATGTTATTTTGTCAAGTCGAAGGATTTGAATTATGTTACTGAAACACAATTTGATTGCAAAATATTTGAGCGCGTTGAAACTGATTCTTTATCAATAGCAAATGCAGATCCAAATATCCCTGAAATTGAGGTAAATTTCATAGCAGTTAGTGATCATAAACTAGAGAAAACTCTTAATATTCCAAAATTAATTCAAAAATCTAAAATTTTTAAAATGATCGAAAATAAATTAAAATTAAACCCAAGTAGAGCGTTTTTGAAGAATAAGTTTGCAGTAGTTGAAATAGTTGATGGTGAAACATATAACATTCAGCCAAAAAGCGAAATTTTAATAATAACATCAACAAAGATTGCATTCCCACCAAATTTCCCAACTTATCAGGAAACAAAAGACTTATTTGATAAAGAAGAGAAGATTTTCATTTACCAAATTTATAACAAATTATATGAAAGTGATAAAAAAGATGAACCTCAAGAAAACTTCACGAAAGCTTATAATAATGCTAACAATCTCAAGAAACCAGATATAAATGAAGTAATCCAGGCTTTGCAGAAGATATCAATAAATTCGAAAGAAGAAATTCTAAAATCAATTAAAAGTTTCAATAATGGAGAATCATACCCATCAAAAGTCGAATATTACTTTACTGCATCTCCAGAAAATCCAAATCCGCTCAAGTTTAAACAAGTCCAATGATATATATATTCTAATATTATAAGGAAATGTATGAATCATATTATGAAAAAAGAGCTTTTGGCTTGATTTTTTTGATATAAAGGTTTATAAATTGAAAATATAACTCATTTTTTTTAAATATTTGGAAAATCATTGAACCTACTTCATTTAATTGATTATGATCATTCATTTTTATGCTGTACTCTTTTTATAATCAACAAATTTCAAATTGGAGATATTTTTGTGATTAAGCCTCACTATCTCATCAATATTAATTTGTAAAATGCTAGACTATTTATATAATGATTGATTAATGCATAAAAGCGTAAATTTTGTCATATAATATATATCACATATTATTAAAAATTCAAATATAAAAAACTTAGATAAATACTATGCTTTTATAATAAAAAAAAAGGCTAAATTATGAAAAAATTCAAATGATGAAATAAATTTATTATTTCTCAGTTTATCATAATAATTTTATATTTTAAATTAATTAAAATTATAGTTTAAATAATAAAAAATATATAGATTCATTATCGTGAAATTATAATGGTTGAATATTTCCAAAAATATCACTTTTTGATCTGGAGATTTTTTGATTCTTTATCATATTTTTTTTTTAGTAAAATTCATGCTATTTTCACTTTTCATAATAATTACGCGACAAAATCCTGTTGCTGCGTCCTACAGATGGAGTGGAGATACGTATGATGGCCATATATATGTAGAAACAGCTAATGGAACTTTTTATTATTTAAATGTTCTCACAGGTGAAATAAAATGGTCATTAAATACAGGAGGAAAGGTATGTACATCTATGTCGACAGGAAAAACTACATATGTTCCTTCAATTGACGGATTTTTATATTCTTATAATCAAGAATCCGGATTTCAACGACTTCCTATGTCAATTCGCGAACTTGCATTTACAGCACCATTCAGAGCAAGGAGTGGTGAAATATTTACGTCAGGAAAAACAACTTCGATTTTTTTTATTAACATTTCAAACGGAAACATTACTTCTTCATTCGTATCAAATAACTCAGTACCGATGGAAAACATAGATATGCCGAAATCAGATCATATTACGATCACTAGAGTTGATTACGATTTATATGTCATCGAACAAACGAGTCAACTTGTAAGATACAGCGAATTTGAAATATTTTCAATACCAGTAGAAACTCCGATTCATCAATATGTCGATATACAAACTCATTTAGAAAATACAATCATAATTACAGTGAATGAAACAAATCAAACATCAATATCAATATCAGACTTTGTTACTGGTGTTTATGGTAATGAAGGAAAGTTCGAATACGCGATTGTTGGAACAGAATCAAGCGAATTAAACGAAAATAATATGGTTTTCTTACCAGATATATCAATGGCAGTTCCAGGTCTCTTTACAAAAGATGTATCTGATGCAGAAAACATTACATTTTTGAATAATGAAACAGAAATTTTAAATTCTACTGCAAATGAAACAAATAGCACAAATTCAACAACAATTTACAGAGCTAATAAGAACACTGCGTCATCAGATGACCAGCAAATTCCTGCAACTTACAAATCAATTTTACCAGCAAACTTTTTCTCCATTCCTATTATCCTCGTTCTTCTCTATTTATCTCTCAGAGCTGTTTTGTTCCTCATAGGCAGACTGATGCGTGTCGAGAGAAAACTCGATCCCATCATTGTCGACAAGTTAGATAAAACGAAAGGAACATGCGGCGGAAGAAAACTAACATTATTTTACAAAAAAGATATAAATGTCAAGTCCCTCAACCTCGCGCGCAGCGTTGGATTGCTAGATAATACAGCGAAGTTCCTCAAGGATGAACTGAGAGACAATGTTACAATAATTGGTTACCAGCAACTAGAGCCTTTCAACTTCGAAAAATTCGACGCAAAATCATTTCTAGAAAGAACATTAATTGCGTTGAAATCGATATTCAACGCCGGGCTAGTGCACGGATCTATATCAGAGGAAGTCATTTTCTCCGATGGAGGGAATGCAACGATTGTTGGTTTAGAGTGGAGCTGCAGTAGAACGTTTTCATATGATAGGAGGGCGAAAGACATCAGAGATTTAGCGATGGTCATCGCACGCTCATATAATCATTATAATATTCACTACGACCCTTTATTGCTTGATTTGCTGACTGACATGGAAAGCTCGCTGCCTCTAGACAGGCCCACACCTGATGAAGCACTCGGACATCCGCTATTTTGGACAATTGCTGAGCGGACAAAGATATACTATTTGATCAATGATGAGTTAAGCTCGCCGATGACTCCCGCAACATTAGTCCAGAAGTTCGAGGAGTCAAGGGTCAGGGTATTGCAATGCACGAGCTGGATGAAGAAACTCCCGAAGCCTTTGGTCAACGATTTGAAGTCGAGGGGAGACTATGGTGGCGACTCGATGAGAGATTTGGTGAGAATGATCAGAAACAAATGCGAACACTTCAGCGAGACAACTCCAAAACTGCAGGCAATACTTGGAACAACACCTGACAAAGTTTTTAATTATTTCGACAACATGTTTCCGAATTTATTTTTGTATTCGTATTATTTCTATATATCATATTGTTCTTAAAATGTTTATTATTTCTTCTATCACAACAATCAACATTTTTCAAAAATAGATATAAATATATTAGAGAATGCATATATATTTAAGTAGTTAAGTGTCAGCCAATAATTAAGATCTTAATTATTTTTTAATAAAAATAGTCTGTTTAAAAAACATAGAATCTAAGGATAAACGATCTGCACATTGTATGATTGTACAAACAGATATTATGACTGGCATAATAGTTTTTTCCCTCCAAATCAAGTTAATATAGACCATTCGAACGTTCATCCAAATCATGATAGATATAGGTTACATTCACTGATATACATATTTCTACAATACTGAAATGTCTTCCCTTTGGCCTTGGTATACTTTTAAAAAACTGTGCTTTAATTCGCTTGAGATAACCTATTTTATCTTTACAACAAATATGGCGAATCAGTATACTCGTACTCACTTTTTATACTAAAAATAGGGAATAATTCTACGAAATCACGATCATGTATCAATTTACCTTGTTTCACGCATTCAACTAAAAAGTATGCCATTTTAGCCATTGCTTTTGCATCGCAAACACCTCTTTTATCGTAAAAGCCCACTTTCCAATGAACAACACTAACCATAAAGTAATCACCTGCTGCTGCAAATTGACAATTTGGACCATCAATGTGTTGTGATGAAAAGAGCAAGATCCCTGTTTTAGGTTGCATAAATATGCAATAATATACTCCAGAACCTTGTGGTGTTATTAACACTTTTATTAATGAAAATGCTCGAACAACATCACTCAGATTATCGCAGTTGTATTTATCGACAGTCCATTTCTTACCTTCTTCTAAGTTATTGTATTTCTCAAGTTGAATATTCCTTGAATTTACATGATCCTGTTGTTGATTAATTCTCTATTACTGTAGCAGTAGTTGTTGCTGGATTTGATAGTGATACTAGTGTCGATGTAGGAACAGGATTTGGATATTGCGCAGAATCGTCATGGGCACTGAAAGTTGTTTGATAAGAAATATATATATATATAAGGAATCTATTAATTAATATTTGCTAAAGTTAACATGAATTTGCAGCTCTGATGGATCATATTTACTTCGAAGAT